>OZ038519.1:65487591-65495091 GCA_964036315.1 Acanthosepion esculentum
ATTGCAAGGGAAGGGTGGAAGAGAGAAAAAAGAAAAAGAAAAAAGAAAGAAAGAAGGGGTAAGTAAAGAAAAAGAAGCTGTAATTAGGTTATACGAAGGAAGAGGAGGGGTGGTAATTTTTAGCAATTTATGTAAAAACAGTTTTTAATGTTTGATAGTAACTTAAATGTTTAAAAAATCCACGAAGAAATTAATTTGATGTTTGCGAGCAATTTAAATATTTAACTCTTTTACAAATAATTTAGGGATTTAATATGAGTTAAATAGTATATTGTTGTGGTGGGATCCACCTAATCTGCATAGGTGACTACCAACTATATAAATAATGGTTGATACCGGAAGACGAGAGAAAGGGAATCACGAGATCCAACTAGAGACTCTGATCGACTGCGACTAGTCAACACATTCTCCAGGAACGTCTTCCCAGAAATATACAGAAATACTATATGTACTTATTGTGTACACTTTCTTGTTATAATACATTCTTGTTCTAAGTACATTTTGTGTTGCATTATTATTCCATGCAATAGGCGAGATTCGACATTGAGTCAAGACTCAACATATATTTAAAAACACATTCATAGAAAGTACATTAAAAACATTTATTTAAAATATAACAGTTTACTGATCTTTTAATATTGTAAATAATTGTTAAGGTAACATCTCTATCAGTTTGAATCTAATTCATGAGTGTAATTTGTGACTATTTTTACATGGGTAATCTTTTTTACTTGAAGTTTAGGTTTTACATTAAGATGGAGTAATATTTGAAGGCAATATTAAAGATTTTATTTTATCATATATATATAAAGACATTTATATATATTATGTTTAACGTTCTTTTTATAGATACAAGTATTTAAGCAAATGCTCTGTTTTATAATAAACAGTATTAAATAACATTTACCGGCTTGAATATCCGAGAAATTTTCATAGAAAATTTTCGCTCTCCGACAGGAATCGAACCTGTATCCTATACGGAACCATCATTTCGCGTGATGTGCCTTAACCTTTCGGCCACAGAGGAGCGTCTGGTTAGCAAGGTCGATTTTACTATCTTTAAACTTAAATCTTCCATGAATCTCTTCTATTCATATCTGCTCTAGCGTATCAAATGTAAACAAATGACGTCATATATTTTTGAATTGGACATAGTCCGACAATTTATTTAAAGACATTTATATATATTATAAGACTTCTCAAAATTTAAAGAAGCTATGTAAAAACTGAAGATGGTCATAGCGATCGAAACGTTGCAGTAACAACAGAAACAAAAAAATGAGATAAAGAGTACGTACAAATATTGACATAATAAGACTTCTCAATAATTAAAGAAGATATCTATATATAACTGAAGATGGTCATAGCGATCGAAACGTTGCAGTAACAGCAAAAAAAATGAGATCAACAGTCCGTACAAATATGGACATAATAAGACTACTCAAAATTGAAAGAAGCTATCTATGTATAACTGAAGATGGTCATAGCGATCGAAACGTTGCAGTAACAACAAAAACAAATGAATGAGATCAACAGTCCGTACAAATATTAACATAATAAGACTACTCAAAATTTAAAGAAGCTATCGATGTATAACTGAAGATGGTCATAGTGATCGAAACTTTGCAGTAACAACAACAAAAAAGTTCAACAGTCCGTACAAATATTGTCATAATAATACTTCTCAAAATTTAAAGAAGCTATCTATGCATAACTGAAGATAGTCAAAGTAATCGAAACGTTGCAGTAACAACAACAAAATGAGATAAACAGTCCGTACAAATATTGACATAAAAAGACTTATCAAAATTTAAAGAAAATACCTATGTATAACTGAAGAAGGTCATAGCGATCGAAACGTTGCAGTAACAATAGAAACAAAAAAATGAGATCAACAGTCCGTACAAATATTAACATAATAAGACTTCTTAAAATTTAAAGAAGCTATCTATGTATAACGGAAGATGGTCATAGCGATCGAAACGTTGCAGTAACAACAAAAACAAAAAAATGAGATCAACAGTCCGTACTAATATTGACATAATAAGACTTCTCAATATTTAAAGAAGCTATGTATAACTGAAGATGGTCATAGCGATTGAAACGTTGCAGTAACAACAATAAAAAAGTTCAACTGTCCGTATAAATATTAACATAATATGACTTCTCAAAATTTAAAGAAGCTATCTATGTATAACTGAAGATGATAATAGCAATCGAAACTTTGCAGTAATACCAAAAACAAAAAAATGAGATCAACAGTCCGTACAAATTTTGACATAATAAGACTTATCAAAATTTAAAGAAGCTATCTATGTATAACTGAAGATGGTCTTAGCGATCGAAACGTTGCAGTAACACCAAAAAAAATGAGATCAACAGTCCGTACAAATATTGACATAATAAAACTTCTCAAAATTTAATGAAGCTATCCATGTATAACTCAAGATGGTCATAGCAATCGAAACCTTGCAGTAATAACAAAAACAAAAAATTGAGATCAACAGTCCGTACAAATCTGACATAATAAGACTTCTCAAAATTGAAAGAAGCTATCTATGTATAACAGAAGATGGTCATAGCGATAGAAACGTTGCAGTAATACCACAAGCGAGATAAAGAATGATTTCAGTAATCCGAAAAAACTGTTGTGTTTATACTGTCTTCCAAAACTTGCAAAAAGCATACGTAAGCATTTCTTAAATAGCATTTTTATGTCCCTTTCATTCTGCAACTGTTCTTGAAGCATATTTTCGAATGGACTTGCTGAAACCAACGGGCGATGCTCAGTTTTTTTTGTTCACTTTTTAACTGACTTGGGGTGCGTGACAATTTGATCGTCAGTTTTTTTTTAAAATTTTATTCCTTCTAGTTCTGTCTTCTTATTCGGTGTTCGTACGCAGACAATACTTATGAAAGTCTACAAAAGAAGTTTTCTAGCGTCAAGGAAAGTATGTAGAGATCGATAAAAAAAAAAATGGCAGAAACCTTCCCAGTCATTTTTGCCAGTGGCGGGAAAGAAGTTTGGTAACAGAGAGGAAGCTGATAATGGCAACGTCGAGAACGAATGATGGACAGAAAAAAATTAAGAATAAAATATATTTAGTACAATCCCCCCCACCCCGCGCCACCTTCATTCTAGCTTGAATTCTTTTTCTTTGGCATCATTTTTCTAGCATTTCTTCACTCGTTTTGATTTCTCACGGATGAAGAGGAGAATGGAAACAACAGAAATATGGTTCTACAGAAGGATGCTGAGAATGCCATGGAGCGAATATGTAAGTAACGATGAAGTTTTAATGAAAATGAAAACAAAAAGGACTCTTATAATTAACATCAGAAAGAGGCAGTTGAATATTATAAATCACATACGGAGGAAAGAAAGCTTAGAGAATCTAACACTTACATGACGTTTTTTATTGATTGATTGTTTTTCTACGGTTTATCAACCCTTTGCATGTTATTTACACTATTAACGTTGTTCGCACTGTTGTCCTCGTCTTTGTTGTCATATGCACAATATTTCGGTCGTTGTACGCTTCGGCCTTCTTCAGGTGATATACGTTGGAATATAAAACACAAAAATGAGGACAACAGTACGGACAATGTAAGTAGTGCAAATAGTTGCAATACTTCATCTCGGAAATATAGACAGATCCTGAAGAAGGCCGGAGTGTCCAACGGTCGAAACGTCATGAATATGATAATAAAGATGAGGACAATAATCCGAATAATGTAAATAATTTAAATAGTTAAAATACCTTATGTCAGAAATATAAATACATCCTGAAGAAAGTCAGAGCTTACAACGGTCGAAACGTCGTGAATATGACAATAAAGATGTGATTACAATACCTCATCTCAGAAATATAGACAGATCCTTAATAAGACTGGAGCGGCCAAAACGTCGTGAATATGACAATAAAAATTTGGACAATTGGCCTATTGAGACAGATAAATGTGATCATATACATATATTATTTATTTTTTCATGTAGTGTGTGGAAAACTATATGGTAAAAATATATATATATTTATATATATTTATTTGTTTAAATTTTTTTTTTTTAACTAATTTTATCTATGTATATTTGCCCAGATTAGTTATATTTCAATAAGTAGTTAGAATTCGTTTAATAACATATTAAGCCCCGAATATGTTTTGGCTACTGCGTCTGATTGTCTAGGTCAATGTGCATGTGGATGTAGGTGCATGTGTTTATCGATGTCTATGTGTAAGGAAAGTGCATACACGTTTAGTTGTGTGTGTGTGTGTGTGTGTGTGTGCTCGTTTTTTTGTTTTTTTTATCAAAGGTCGTGTCTCGTCACCGTTTTTTGTGTGTATATATATCTAAATATGTCTGGGCGCTTATGTATTATAACCTGAGTGTGTTTGGATTGTTTTACGTGAGAGGTGATCATCAGAGTTGAAGTAAAATGTATACATTTTTGTCTAGAGCTATCAACATCCTTTTTAATGTAAAAATTTCAATGAAAAAATAAATTAAATAACATATGTATTTTTATTTTCTCCTCAGTAATTCTATAATTTTAAACTTAATAGAGATTAGATTTAGATTTCTAAATGGTTAATTTTTTACTTTTAATTTTAATTTCAAATTTTATCATATAATTTAATACTTATTAGTTAAGACATTCTATTTTACTAGAACCCCAACTTTAAAGCTTTTAATATCTATGATAACCTTGCTTCGTTGTCAATTTTTTTTAATTCTCATATACTTGTATTTTGATTGGTCATTCTAGCTTATGTAACAGCGTTTACCCCTAGCGAAGGATCGTTAATTAATTTGGAACTTTTAAAACCATTTATTCTACATTCAACATCTTCACTTGATAAGACACCGGAGGTGTTGAAACAAAATGGCTATTTTTGTAGTGATTTTATAACATATTTATGTTATAATATTTAAATAAATAATTATATATATATATATATATATATATATATATATATATATATATATATATATATATATATATATATAAAGAAATATAATCTTAAGGTGTGCTATATTTATGGGATAAAGTGCTCAATATCAGAGATAGAGCGTGTGTAAATATAAAAGTGAACATAGAAGTCAACACTTAGAGGCGACAGTCTGTTTCATGCACTAGCATGAAACAGGCTGTCGCCTCTAAGTGTTGACTTCTATGTTCACTTTTATATATATATATATATATATATATATATATATATATGGTAATTTACCCGTTTCCCTATTCCTTACAAGAAACATCTGGAAATTCATTGACTGAGCAGCCGATACTGCTTTCGGTTGAAATTTATAAAATCTTTCTCTTAAAACAAATTTTTAAGAAAGTACATTTTTCCCATCCAGTAACTGTTATTGTTCTTTCCAGCATTGATGGGGATTTCCTTCCTAACCTTTTGTTTGTAGTGGTGTGGAATGTTAACATTTTGATTATGTAATTATTTTCACTTCGAGTTACATGTGCCATCCATTTTAGTTGCTACTGCTGTTGGTAGTCCAAAAGTGATGTGGTTTCTGTTATCTGGTACAGTTCTTTGTCTGTGATTCTGTAGCGCCAGTCAAGTATCTCAAGCTTCAATCCTCCAAAACAATTTTAACCATTGATCTGAGAAAGCGGTTGTATACAGCTGAAAGAGTTTGACGCCATCTTTGTCTATTTTAAGACATGACTCTAGTTTTCAGGTTGTTATTTTCTTTTTGTAGCAATTTGCGGTGTTGTGCAAAACTACCTCTGGTGCAACCTATTATATCCACAATTTCTTTTTCTCCTATACTAAATTTGTTATAACTGATTTATACAAAGAGTGATTTGAAGTCTATATATCCTACTGCTATTAAGCATTACTCTTCAAGTACGAATTAAGTTCTCTGTATAAAGAAAAACGTTAAAATTCCCTTCCTTTCTGCCGTGCGACGATGGCCTAGAGATAAGATATCTGACTGATATCTCTCTCTTTCCCATATATATATATATATATATATATATATATATATATATATGAAGAAATATATTCTTAAAGTGTGCTATATTTATGGGATAAAGTATATATATTTGAATTGGACATAGTCCGACAATTTATTTAAAGACATTTATAATATGTTTAACGTTCTTTTTATAGATACAAGTATTTAAGCAAATGCTTTTTTTTTAAACATTTACCAGCCTGAATGTCTATGAAAATTTCTCGGACATTCAGGCCGGTAAATGTTATTTAATACTGTTTATTATAAAACAGAGCATTTGCTTAAATACTTGTATCTATAAAAAGAACGTTAAACATATTATATATATATATATATATATATATATATATATATATATATATATATATATATATACCGTCGAGTTAGGTTAGACATTCATGAGTGTATCACCCGCCAACTATCATGGTCCTGCATAAAGGTCTAAAGGTCACCACTAGGGAGGCATTGTGTGTCATGACATAGCTGGTCAAAGTCGGTGGTTGGTAGTCGAGCGACTCGTGTTGCTCCATAGCTAGGTGTCGAGAACAGTAGATCACTCGCGAGTTTTTGTCTTGTTCGCCAGCATTGTCCTGTATAGCGCATTCTCCGTCCATAGAGCTGGGATTTAGTTGGAAGTTGTCCCCAGGAAATTTAAGTACAGCTTTCAGCATCCGGGTGTAAGTTTCATCAAGCAAAGAAAGAAAGAATTTAAAAAAATGAGACAAAAAAAAAAAAAAATAAATAAACGTAATGGCTGGAAAAGAAATATGATGAAAAGAAAAAGCAAAGAATGAAAGAAAATTGCGTGGAAGAATTAGAAAAGAAAGAAACAAAGAAAAGGAAGAAAAAAGAAAGAAAAATAAAAAAGAAACAAACAAAAAAAGGAAGAAAAAAGAAAGAAAAAAGATAGATACAAAGAAAAGGAAGAAAAAATAAATAAAAAATAAAAAAGAAAGAAACAAAGAAAAGGAAGAAAAAAGAAATAAAAATAAAAAAGAAACAAACAAAAAAAGGAAGAAAAAAGAAAGAAAAAAGATAGATACAAAGAAAAGGAAGAAAAAATAAATAAAAAATAAAAAAGAAAGAAACAAAGAAAAGGAAGAAAAAAGAAAGAAAAATAAAAAAGAAACAAACAAAAAAAGGAAGAAAAAAGAAAGAAAAAAGATAGATACAAAGAAAAGGAAGAAAAAATAAATAAAAAATAAAAAAGAAAGAAACAAAGAAAAGGAAGAAAAAAGAAAGAAAAATAAAAAAGAAACAAACAAAAAAAGGAAGAAAAAAGAAAGAAAAAAGATAGATACAAAGAAAAGGAAGAAAAAATAAATAAAAAATAAAAAAGAAAGAAACAAAGAAAAGGAAGAAAAAAGAAAAAAGAAAGAAAAAAGAAAGATACAAAGAAAAGGAAGAAAAAGAAAGAAAGAAAAAGAAAGAAATAAAGAAAAGGAAGAAAGAGAAAGAAAAAAGAAAAAGAAAGAAAAAAGAAAGCAACAAAGAAAAGGAAGAAAAAAGAAAGAAAAAAG
>OZ038519.1:65502591-65605091 GCA_964036315.1 Acanthosepion esculentum
CATAATGCTAACCTTGTTTTAAAATATATTTATTATAACTTATTTCATTATTGTCTGTTTTTATTAAGCATTCTATGCCACATACCAATCGAATGAACCAATAAAAGCTTAGATGTGAATGGATGGGAAATGGTTATTTAAGATTTCCATAGCACACACCAATCGAATCTACCAATGCCATCGCTGACGTGAATAGATCGGCACTAATCATTTAGGCCTTCTAAGCCCTACATCTTGTTGAAACACCGCTTCAGTACTTAGATGGGTGACCTCCTGCGAATAACAAGCTTGGATGTTCCGGTTATGTAATGGATAATGGCCCAGAATTATTAACTGGAATGCAGAGTTCAGATATTATGCTTATTATATCCAAATATTATCTAATACCCTTGGCAAAGTTATGAATCCATCTTTTCTCCCCCAGCTATGGGTTAATTAGACTTTCATCATTAAACCATTATTATGGAATAAAATATCTTTACACGAT
The DNA here is from genome assembly GCA_964036315.1 of Acanthosepion esculentum. Classification (NCBI taxonomy): domain Eukaryota; kingdom Metazoa; phylum Mollusca; class Cephalopoda; order Sepiida; family Sepiidae; genus Acanthosepion; species Acanthosepion esculentum. The sequence continues at coordinate 65,503,079 of OZ038519.1, forward strand.
AAAAAATATTTTCTGGATTTAAATAACCTGCAGAGGATTTATATGTAGAAAACGAATGAATCGATCAATGAAATACTGTTCAGCTACGCTGCATGTCCTTTATATATATTTATATTCTCAGGAATATTTCAGTGACCACAACGCGAGGGATCAGTCTATATATTGATTACAATATAGAATTGATCCCCCACTTTATATCTACGTTATAATTTCTTTTTTGTTTATCAAATTCTGATTAGGTATGAATCCACCTCTTCTCCCCCAGCTATGGGTTAATTAATAAAAAAATGTAAAAACAAATTCTTACAATGTAAATTTTTTTTCTGGCGAATCAATCAATTAATGAAAACAGTAATCTTAAACAAAAAAATTAGTATCCATTATTATGTAATAAAATATCTTTACACGATAAAAATATACCATTCCAAACAATAATCTAGAATTGGAACGAAAGTAGTGAGTGCACGTATCTTCATGTGGAATTGGTAAATACTAAACAATTCAATTACCTCTGTGTATATATTAGTTACAACAAATTTAGTGTGATATGGAAATTGAGTATAGAATAGGCTGTTCTAGGAGTAGTTTCACACAATACCGCATGTTGCCACAGAACGAAAAGATTAAATCTTAAATCTCCAGACATGTTTTTAAATAGTTTGCTCTTACCCAGAGTCTCATTTGGATGCCATGAATGGCACCAAACTCGTTCAAAAGTAGCTCTAATTTTTTAACCATCGATCTGAGAAAGCGGTTGTAAACAGCTGACTATTTCGCGTCATCCGCGTCAGTTATCGGAGGCATTGTTCTTTTTTTTCGACTTTTGATTACGATCTGTTTACTTACTCTCCCGAAGTGAAACACACAAACACATGTGGATGATAAAGATTCTAACATTTTGTGACCTAAAAATCATTCCAAATTTAAACGGTGTCAAATCCCCGTCCGGTTTGCCGGCCCGTCACGGCCACTAGTTTTGCCTATTGCGTCATATATACAACACAAGGCTGCGTTCGATTTGTCAAGTAAGGCAATGTGAGCCATCCAGTATACAATTACTACGACTATTACCGGACACACACACACACACACGTACACACGCGCGCATATATATATATATATATATATATATATATATATATATATATATATATATATATATATATGAATATATATAGTTTTAAAGTGTGCAATATTTATGGGATAAAGTGCTCAATATCAGAGATAGAGCGTGTGTAAATATAAAAGTGAACAGAGAAGTCAATAGTCTGTTTCATGCTAGATGCAATCGTCAGGCCTGACGATTGCATCTAGCATGAAACAGACTGTCGCCTCTAAGAGTGTTGACTTCACTGTTCACTTTATATATATATATATATATATATATATATATATATATATATATATATATATATATATATATATACATGTATGTATATATTTTTTAAATGATTTGAATCCATGAATAGCTAAGCAATACCTAACTAAGAAAATCCCAATTATTGATGTATGGAAACACATAGGAGTAATGTATTACCACATGGCTTTGAACAAATCTGAAATTTCGACCACCCATAATAGTCACCACTGCTCCTCTCTCTCTCTCTCTCTCTCTCTCTCTCTCTATATATATATATATATATATATATATATATATATATATATATATATATATTCTATGCGTGTTATTAATAATATTATTATTATCATCACTATAAGCGTTATTTTATTTTAGGTAAACATATATATATGTGTATAGCGAGAGACAGAGACGATTATTTATATATATATATATATATATATATATATATATATATATATATATATATATATATATATATATATATATATATATAGTTAGTTAGTTTACGAAAAACTAGGTAATCCGTATGGGTAGACCCAAGGAGGATAAAATCCAGAGAGCTCAATGTAAATCTGAGCTAATAATTTAAATAAAAACAGACCACTTTAAGGTTCCATATAATAAATTATAATTTATTATATGGAACCTTAAAGTGGTCTGTTTTTATTATATATATATATATATATATATATATATATATATATATATATATATATATATATATAGCAACTCAGTATAAAATAACGTTCAAGGTGATAATAATAATATGTAATAATAATCGGTTAACTTAGCGGAAGTAACTTCCGTTAAGTTAACCGATTTAAAGTGTCAATGTCTGGATTTCCTCAAACAATTTAAATTTGAGAGAATAGAAATTTTACATCTAACTCAGTCATGTCTCTCTCCCCCCTCACTTCCTCATTTTTTTAATTTACATATACTTAGTACTGCCCGTCAAAAATATGTAAATTTCTTTTCATTTTTTCGTTTCAAACTTTGGAAATAAAATCTGATGATCCACTGTCCTTTAAAAAGGCTGTGGTGAAATAATTTATTATATGGAACCTTAAAGTAATCTGTTTTTATTTAAATTATTAGCTCTGATTTACATTGAGCTCTCTGGATTTTATCCTCATTGGGTCTACCCATACGGATTACCTAGTTTTTCGTAAACTATATATATATATATATATATATATATATATATATATATATATATATATATATATTAATAATTATACATATACCTGCGTTCGAATTTCAACTTAAACTATCATGGTTTTACCAACTCATACAAACTGGTGAATGAAGACCTACTACTTAATATGATGAGTTGGTAAAACTATGAAACTTTAATTTTCACTATGAACGTAGGTATATGTATATTTATTAATATATACATCTCAGTTCTGTCTGACTACATTAACCTTGAGCACTGTGTTGTTTACACCTTATATTAAATTAATAAATATTTATTCCCTTACCTGTGTATGCACGCTAACGTACGTATATACTAATTATTTGGTTTATATCTACATATATATATATATATATATATATATATATATATATATATATATATATATGTATATTGCCACTACAAAAATGCATATTTGTTTCGATGCCCAATTCAGGCATCTCATCAGGTGGTGATCAAAGATAGTTATAAACGTTTACTTTTTTTTTTAAATTCTAGTTATGAAACACTTCTTTTGATATTTTTTAAATTAGAAAGACATAAGAAAAATTTCCTTAAAAGGAAAATAAAAGAAATATACAGCTTAAAGCAGAAAAAGAAGAGCATAAGAAATCAATAAAAGGAAAAAGAAAGAAGAAAAAGAAATAGAAAGAGATAAGAAAAGATGGCATAAGAAATCTTCCCTTCTGTAAAGAAAAGGAAATGAAAAAGAAAGATGTAATATATCAAAAATTACAATTGCAAAAAATAGAAAAAAAGGAAAGAAAAGAATGTTAAATACCTAATGTGTCTACAATTAACGGTAATTTCAAATCTTTGATTTAACAATTGATCACTATTCAAAAGGTCAATCATCTCCATTTTCTCTTGTAGATATAGAAAACAAGGTTCATATAAAGATCTAGTTCTGGCTTGGTTGAGGATTTTCCATTTAACTTTAGGTGTTTTGTATCCACCTTTCAAATTCCAAAATATTTAGAAAGTGAAGTCATATTGCGATTGTTAGCATTAGTAAAAGATAAGAGATGGTTATACCAACGTATTTTAAAAGAATTTTTAGTGCTTCCAATATAAGATTTAACAATCCTGAGATTTTCAATTGGTGAAATAGAACACATATATACAAGGGATTCAGTTAAATACTTGTTAGATAATGGACATTGGTCAGGATTCCTACAATTACATAGGTTTGTTTCACGGGAAGAATTAGAATAAGTACCAGCAACACAAGTTATTATTGTTATATAATTTCAATATTTTATTGTTGTATGATTTAATTATATTTTCAGATTGTTAGTACAACTATAGCTAAGTTTTAGAGCATTCCGACTGAAAAATTTACTTAGTGGAGTACTTTTTGGAAAATGTATATCAATTAAATTTTAAAACTTCTGTCCTAACATGGTACAAAGTAATTGGTTGAATATAGGTGTAGACCAGATGATTTTTCTGCTTTTAGTTTTTCTATAACAACTATAATGTCCAACAAACCATGAATATATATATATATATATATATATATATATATATATATATATATATATATATATATGTGTGTGTGTGTGTGTGTGTGTGTGTGTGTGTGTGTCTGTGTGTGTGTGTGTGTGTGTTATTATTATTATTATTATTATTATCTCTATAAATATTATTGTTACTCGGTAAACGTGTCAAATATAAATTAAACAGAGAAATTAATAGCAGCCCATGTTTTTGTCCTTTCGGAGGATTTCCCCATCTTGGCCACGCGCCCCTAGTAAAAATAACATTTTCGGAATGAAAAATAGTGTTGGATTATAAAATCTATTCAAATCTCTCTCACGCACACACACTATCTCTCTCTCACCCCCCACGCACGCACACACACACACACGCGTACACACACACACACACACACACATATATATATATATTATAAATTAATTGATTTAAAATATGGTTTTTTCGCTACACAGTGATAACCATGTTTCAGAAATGGAAGCTAAAGCCCCTGAATTTAATTTTGTTTTGTTATTAAACCAAAGACATTAGTTCCATTTTCTCGTCAAGCGAATATATATATATTACAATGAATCATTCATATAGAAGTTAATGATATAAATGGCGAGAATACATTTTCGCAAACAAATTTACTAAAAGACAGTAACCCCGAACCTGTAAATGATTGTTATGATCCCTGTTTATAAATTCCAGTTGAATGAGGTCTTTTTTTATATATTTACGAGCTTCCATTTTCTTACCTGAAGATATCTGTAGGAACAGATGAAAGCTCGTAAATCTATCTATCTATCTATCTATCTATCTATCTATCTATCTATATATATTGTTGTTGTTAATAATATTATCGTTTTCGTTGACGTCTATTGTGTATTCTTTCTTTTCTCTTAGCATTGTGGGTAAAATCATAATATATACAGATTTGGAAAATTGAATAAAATCAAATGCCAATAGAGTAAAGCGCATTCAACACATTACTGGATAGGAAAAGATACAAAGTTATTAAAATAAAAGAACATTTCTTCAATCTTGTTCAAATGCTTGTTTTGTTCTTTTCTTTTCAGATTTTTATTTTTTATAAATATAAATTGTTTTAATTTTTGTCACCCCTTAAAATGGCCACCTTCTGTGGCCTCCCAGGTTACCAAATCTTACCCGATGCAATTTTTATCTGTGGTGGTATATAAAAGAAAGGGTGTTTGCTCCACCTATGACTGCTAATCTTCAAGATTTGAGACATCGAATAGTTGAAACAGTGAAGTCAATATCCACAGATCAATTGACTCGAGTGTGACAAACAGAGGAATATCATTTTAACGTTTGTCATGCAACACATGAAGATCATGTTGAGTGTATACAATATTTACATTATTCGGACTATTGTCCTCATCTTTGTCGTCATTTTTATTACAACGTTGTACACTCCGGCCTTCTTCAGGTGGTTGAAATGTCGAACTGAACCCTTTATTTCGCTCACTGGGGTAGACTGTTCTAGTTCCACGTGCCATGTTTAATGGGTGTCAGTTATCAGTTATCTCCTGTTAATTTTCCCTCTGAAAGTTCTACACTGCCTTAACCAGGTATTGAACTGACACTCTTTGGATCCTGTCACTGGAGCTAACCAACACCTTTATCCACTGTGCCATGTGTGTTACAGTTTTTTGGATACCTATGTAACTAGTGAGACAACCAAAATGAGCTGACTCATTTTATAGTTTACCAAGAAAAGGTTAACCAATCAGGAGACGTGGAATATTCGATCCGATGTGTATAAAGTCGGCCATTTGTTTATTTCATGACGGAATATCCACTGCCAACCTCTGATATGAAAGACCGGCAGAACTACGTTTTCCTACTCTCTCCGAATATCCACTGCCAACCTCTGATATGGAAGACCTTAAGAATTCCTGAATAGCTGCTACTAGACATTGGTGCTGTTTCATTGAACAAATTAATTACTCCGTCGGATTTTTACATTCAAACTACATTACTAATGAAAATATTTGTAAATGTTTATTAAAAAGGGCTTTATATATCCCTAAATTTAAACAAAATATTTTCTCGGTTCAGTCTGCTGTTAAAACTGGTGTTAAAGTTAATTTTTACCGAGACAATTCAAAGTTAATATACCCAGGCGGAACCGAATTTAATATACAACAAAATGGACGTTTATATTATTTGAAAAGTATTAAATCTGTGAAAACAGCCGTATGTAAGAAACCGTTGCTATAATAGTAACATTAAAAAAACTCTTTACGAAGGTTATTCGAATTACAAACCCAACGTTAGTGGTATGCATATTTTTGGTATAATTTTGCGACCACAGAGCAAAACTTGATCCAAAAAGTAAACGAGGCATATTTATTGGTTATGACGGGGCAAGTCTGGCCTATATGATTTATTTCCCCGAAAGGAAAATAATAAGGAAAATAAGATGCGTCAGATTTACAGATTCCTTTGAGCAAGTAAAGGACCCCGAAGAAAAGAATATTAATTGTGAGGAGCTGGTCCCACACGAACCAGTAGAGCCTAATTATGAGATAGGGCCTATAAATAGAAAACCCGTTCAAGATCCACAATTCGGGGAAGGTGTTATATCAGAAGATATAGAGGAGGAGAACTCAGGCGCAAACCTTGAATTAAAAGAAAATACAACTAATGAGGGGCGGGGGCAAATTCCGCGTTATCCGACTAGAATTAGAAGAAAGACAGACTATTTTGGAATGGATCAATGTCCTATTGACATTGACTGTTGCTATTCGGTGCAATGTATCCCGAAGAACTATTAAGGAGCTATAAATTCTGATAATTCCAAACGATGGATAGCCGCCATGCAAAAAAAAAGGAAATGGAATCTTTAGTATTAAATGATACTTTTGGATTGAAAAAAAGCCCCGGATGATAAAAATATTATCGGCAGCCGTTGAGTTTATACTGTAAAGCGAACTGAGGATGGTTCGCCAGTGTATAAGACTCGTTTTGTAGCTAGAGGATTTTTTGCAGATATACGGGGAAGATTATGTAGAAACATTCAGTCCACCAACAAACATGACAGCAATAAGAATTTTAATGCAAATGGCTGCGCATTATGGCATGGATATACACCATATGGATGTCAAAGGAGCATATTTGGATGCGCCGATTGACTAGGAAATATACATAAACTCCCAGAAGGTTTTGAAAAAGGTGACAGTTATGTATGGAAAGTCAAAAAGTCACTATATGGGCTGAAGCAAAGCGGAAGAACGTGGAATAAATTACTACATTCCTATTTAATTGAACAACTCCCCAGCAGATCCATGCCTGTACACAAGGACATTTAATAATGAAATATTGGCAATTCTGATTATTTGGGTCGACGATGTGTTAATTGCTTCAAAATGTAAAGCTACTCTATTAAAAATTCCTTAAATATAAGGTTTAAAATGACCGACTTGGGTCGACTATCATGGTTTCTTGGTATACAGTTCGAATTTAAGGACAACACTATTATAATGAATCAATCCAGATACATCGACAAACTCTTATCAAAATTCGACATGCGAAATTGTAAAACGCGGACTACTCCATGTGAAATGGATTTAAACACAATTATGAATAATGAAGATGGTATAGCGGCGTGTGAGAAAGAATACAGAATGTTGATATAGAGTCTTATTTACGTCATGACATCAACAAGGCCAGACATCTGCTATACGGTTAGTAAGTTGTCTCAAAAATTAAATAATCCGAGGACTGTGCTTTTAACAAGAGCTAAGCAAGTATTACGGGCTTTCATTCCTCTCATATTTGGTACTGACTCATTAGTTACTTTCCTATAGTCCTGGGTAAGACGTAAAACTGCATCCATTAGTTATTGTCTTATATTGGGGTATAAATGTTAATAGTCCTACTTTTAGCCCAATCCTCCTCCTGAATAACTCTAAGAATCACACTGACCCGGAGTGATAGTGTCTGTTTTAATGGGCCCCAGCTATGGGTAAAATAACAACTTTTTTCACTTTTGTTGTGATCACAACCTAAATTTATAATATTGTTGTTAATGTTTATTAACCTAAAGTACTTAACAGTGAACAAATGATATAACAAATTTTTGTGGATATAAATTTTTCATTTAAAAAAAAAATAAATTAAAAATAACAATTATTTTATGAATGCTAAAAAAAAAATCATTTTATGAATATCAAGAAGAGAAAAAATAATTATTTGATGAATGCTAAAAAATAAAAAAATAAATTAAAAAAGAAAACAATTCCTTTTATTAATACTAAAGTATTTGTTCCATATAAATATTGACTTTACTAATATTTTGAAAGAAGATTCCATAATGTACCCAAAAAGGGGGGTGTTACAGTTTTTTGGATACCTATGTAACTAGTGAGACAACCAAAATGAGCTGACTCATTTTATAGTTTACCAAGAAAAGGTTAACCAATCAGAAGACGTAGAATATTCGATCCGATGTGTATAAAGGCGGCCATTTTGTTTATTTCATGACGGAATATCTACTGACAACGTTTTCCTACTCTCTCCGAATATCCACTGCCAACCTCTGATATGGAAGACCTTAAGAATTCCTGAATAGCTGCTACTAGACATTGGTGCTGTTTCATTGAACAAATTAATTACTACGTCGGATTTCTGCATTCAAACTACATTAAACATATTTTACAATGTGTCCATGAATTGTTGTCCATGAGTTGTTGTTATAGAAATAAATACAATATGGGAACCAGTAATAAGGAGTGCCAGAGAAAAGCGATAATAACAACAAAAATTGCAATATGAGCTCTGGTAAAAAATTGGTTGCTGAAGACATTATGTTTATAATACCCAGAAATTCACACACAGATGTCCTCAAGTGGATAAAGGTGTTAATTAGATCTAGTGACAGGACCCAAAGAGTGTGAGTTCAATACCCGGTTAAGGCAGTGGCGAACTTGGAGAGGGAAATTAACAGGAGATAACTGATAACTGACATCCATTAAAACATGGCACGTGGAACTAGAACAGTCTCAGTGAGCGAAATAAAGGGTTCAGTTCGACATTCCAACCACCTGAAGAAGGCCGGAGTGTACAATGGCCGAAACGTTGTAATAAATATGGCGACAAAGATGAGGACAATAGTCTGAATAATGTAAATAATGTACATAATACCGCATCTCAGAAATATATACAGATACTGAGTGTATACAAGTTAAACAACCTTAAAATAATAAACTCGGAACAGTTTCCAATCCAGTAATGTCTTCAATATGTTTCTGTCGCTTAGCTTCCTTTATTTTGTTATTAAAATGTCGAATATGCACATTTATTTAGAATAACACTGTATATTATGGAGTTCGGTTAGGTACTATTTTTTTGCCAAATCCAAAAAGACAATTGTTGTGTGGAATAATCTTGCTAATTAGAAATTCAACTTGTTCAAATAAACATACCGCCGGAATATTTTTATTACATTTTCGAAATCACCTATTTCTTTTTTAATAACCCTGTATATATATATATATATATATATATATATATATATGTGTGTGTGTGTGTGTGTGTGTGTGTGTGTGTGTGTGTGTGTGTGTGCTTGAACTGGATATTTCGTCATGTATATAACCAGTTTGAAAAAGTACACTTGTCTACCTTCATTTGAAGATGAATATTGCTAATGAAAAGCCATTTGGACGGCCTGAAGTTGTCTTCGAGAAATCATCAATAAATTTGACGGATTCTCGTCATTAATTTGGAAAAAAAGCCCCTTTCTTTTCCATATTTATTTGTTAAAGGGGTGGACAATTTTTCTGTGGATGAAGTCCTTTCGTACAGTCGGCAAGAGAAGCGTGCAGAAAATGGAAGGAAACAAAACTATTTACCGATGAATGCAGATTTATAACGTATCTCTCTCTCTATCTATCTATCTATATATTCCAGTCCTTTTCATATCTATCTATCTATCTATCTATCTATCTATCTATCTATCTATCTATCTATCTATCTATCTCAGTCCTTTTCATATCTATCTATCTATCTATCTATCTATCTATCTATCTATCTATCTATCTATCTATCTATTCCAGTCCTTTTCATATCTATCTATCTATCTATCTATTCCAGTCCTTTTCATATCTATCTATCTATCTATCTATCTATCTATCTATCTATCTATCTATCTATCTATTCCAGTCTTTTTCATATCTATCTATCTATCTATCTATCTATCTATCTATCTATCTATCTATCTATTCCAGTCCTTTTCATATCTATCTATCTATCTATCTATCTATCTATCTATCTATCTATCTATCTATCTATCTATCTATCTCAGTCCTTTTCATATCTATCTATCTATCTATCTATCTATCTATCTATCTATCTATCTATCTATCTATCTCGGAATCTTCATTGTCTCTGTCTGTCTGTCTCTCTCTCTCTCTATGTATATACACATACACGTAAATATATATATATATATATATATATATATATATATATATATATATATATATATATATACTGAAAAAGTGAAGAAAGTTTGTATAGTAATGTATACTATGTTTGCCTATTTCTCTCTCTCTCTCTATATATATATATATATATACTACATTTAATTGATCCGTTGGTATATAATCCGGGTGGATCCTAGTAATATTAATTATTAAAACTGATCAACAGAGAGCTGGATGTATTTATTATAACAGAGGATATGCATTTTCTACAGAAAAACAGCAAACATTACCTCAATATAGAGGATAGTCTATTTCAAGCGGTTCTGTACGCGGCTATCATCAGCCACTAAGTGTCTGTCTCGGAGCATTGTTTTAAATTTATTTTCAATATCAGTCCTCCTCTGGCAGACGTCTTGTTAATGAGAGTGCGTTTTTGTAAGCGATTGGTGGGGATGTAAGGTATCTTATCCCGCGGGAAGCGGTCTGGGGTTGGAGTTTATTTATAGCCAGGACTTGTTGTTTGTATTTTAATACCAGTTCCTACTATGTGGCGTTTTTATACGAGCCCCAAGTGTATTTTTCTGGGATTAGCAGTAAACAGTTTTTGTACTACAGGTGTCCAATATTAAAAACAACATCTAAAATATTACTACAGTTAGATTTACGTTAGAAATATTCAAACACAGTTGCATTCCATATCACGTGACGTACGCGTCTCGCGACGGACGCTACTTAATGTAAAAAAACTTCTGAAAACAGCCATTTCTGATGAAAGATCGGGGTCGATCTGAAATATCAAATATATATATATATGAAAAATATAAATAAGTACTTTCACAAAAAAAACATTCAATTTTTTTTAATTTGCAACTTTTCAGTTGTTTTATATATATATATATATATATATATATATATATATATATATATATATATATATATGATTTTCCATTCCTTCTAAAGCCCACTTCAACTCTATACTTCTAACGTAGTACATAGGTTCGTCTATCGCCCATTTCACTCTCCTTCTTGTTCTTTTGAACAGGGGTAGAGATTTCTCATTTTGTGTCCTGTCTAGGATTGGGTTTCTAGTTCTTTCTAAAGCATTTTCATCCCTTTTCACTACCAGTAACCTCTTTTCATCTTAGTGGCATTATCGCCTTCCTTGGTGTGAATTGATTAAAGCAATGTCTATTTATATGTAGTTTAGAAACATACAGATATACATACCTGAAATATATTTAAGGCGTCTATATATACGTATATGTATGTGACATATATGTGTATAAAATACATATTTATCTCTATATAATGTTTACTTGTGCCAGCCTTTCCGCTTTTTATATAATACTCAGACACTGTTTTTCTGCTACGCTGTCTTTTCTCTTTCCTTCTTGCTGATCGCATGGCGTCAAAATGGTGTTGTTTTCCTCACGAGGGCGTACGAGTGAACAAGACAAGGGTAAAAAAAAAGAAGAAAAAAATAGCAAAATCAGGAATGCATTAAAAGCGGGAATTATATAAAGGAATGAACGAAATTGTAGAATTAAAAGAAAAAAAACATGAAGAAACGAATAAACGTATGAATCATCCTCTGCGAGAATTCGCGAGATTACATGATACAATACCGATTAAGTATATTTTAAAAAATGGCTTTGCAGGAACTAAAAACAATACATCACCCACTTACTGATATATATATTTTTTTAATAAAAATCGTCTATAAATAAATGCAGCATTCTTAGTTTGAGTGTCGGGAGCACTGGTTGTTTGGTATAAACAATAAATTCTTGGAACAGTCTGTGATCTTCCGTTTAGACCGTGAAAAAGATTTAAAAAAATAACTCTCCAGAATTTATTATACATTATCTATAAGTCTACCATTCGTGCATGCTTAGAATATTTCTGCTACATATGGTCCGATGTCCCTGCTATTTACCTTGAGCTCCTTGATAAGATCCAAAGAAGAATCAGCAATTTTACTGGTCCTGATCTGGCAGCTCAGTTTCAGTCACTTTTCCACGACAGTAAAGTTACCTCCCTGTGTCTTTTCTATAAGATACTTTCATGGTAATTGTTCGAATGAGCACTTCGCTATGGTATTGTTGTTTTATTCCCCTCCCCCCACAGACAATGAATTGTACATAAGGAAACTATTTAAGATTTTCATAGAGACAATGTGGTATTATGGTGAGTGTAGTAAGAAAGGTAAATGAGAATGATTTATTTTGATGTAAGGAATATTGTGGTAGGTTTGGGTCAGTGATTGTTGATAGCTATGTTTAAATTTAAGACAGAAGAAGACCGTCCTTTTCACCATTTCACTTTTGGCCTTGTGCCACATTTTGTATATATATATATATATATATATATATATATATATATATATATATATATATATATATATATATATATATAACTATACTCGTGTCGAAAAACCTTCGAATTCTTGATTTAACAATAGCCAAATCAATCACAAAGGGAAAAAATAGTTTTAAAAAAGAAAGAGCCAGGAACATGAAAGTCTGTCGAAAATATTCGCACAGATACAGGTTCAAGGCCCAAAGAAAAAACCCCGATACGAGTAAACAACTAACTAAAGAGCTCGATACAAACGAAGAGCAAACCTAGTCAAACCTAATGAGCCAGACAAACCTACCAAGTTTTCCCTTAGGCAGATCGTCAGGGTCAGTTTAAGTGAAACCTTGGTAGGTTTGTCTGGCTCATTAGGTTTGACTATATATATATATATACACAAATAAATATTGCTCTTCGTTATGGTACCTAGAGATTTTAATTTAACCGCAGTACCAGACTGGCGTCGAGATCTCATCAATTTACAGTTGAGCTGGCTAGATGTAGCCGTAAATTCTATGCTAACAGTTTCTTTTCTCGCACTTCTCACTTGTGGAATTCCCTTCTGGCTCCATGTTTTCCAGTCAACTTTAATCTACAAAAATTTAAATGCAATGTCAATTGCTATCTACTGTCCACCTGACTACTATTGTTGCTTTCCACTAATTATTAATGTTTCTGTTCCTAATTCTTCCACACCCAGTAACCCCTTGTGCCTTAGTGGCTTTACTGCCTTGCTTGGGGTGATACTGATTAAAAGAAACTTATCAACAATACATTTATATCTGGAGTTGAAGGCATACAATTGCATTCTAAATATATTTAGTTTTCTGCCATGAAATTTTGTTCCGATTATTTATATTTAAATAACCCATAGAAGTGTTTATATGCCACTAAACATCAAACAAAATCGTACTATAAAGACTGAAGTAGGAATAAAGAAAAGAGATTTTAAAAAATCTCTCCTGAAATACGAAGGCGGGACAACTAGAAAGAGACACAAAGGTGACATCTTGCTTCTCGTTTATATTCAAAGGATGTATTAATATGTCGTCCATACGTACGTGTATGCACATATATATAGCGGCTTTAATGTAAGTCCTTGTAGCTTTTTCTTTTATATACATGTCCTGTCAGGAGGTGAGCAGTCATGCCTTCCCACAACTTCCTGTTCCTTGTAGCTCTAAGCAAGCTTTATTATCCATTCCCACAAATTTATTAAGTAGGTTTTTAATGCAGTCAATATGTCCTGTGAGTTTTAAATTCTCCAAGCACTCTTTCCTCATTATATATATATATATATATATATATATATATATATATATATATATATATATATATATATATATATATATGTATGTATGTTATGGTCGAATATCCTTTCACCACTGTTATGGTCCAAGGTTAGGACCAAGGAAGAAAAACACAAGAGTAGGAATAACAAAGATATATTAAACAGAATAATAATAATACAAGAAGTTAAAGGTGTTAGTATGACTGTCAGTCTGGTTTAGAGTGAACTACTATTGTCTCGACTCGTTCCGTCTCGACTCGTTCCACTTCGTTCTATCGTCTCTCTTGAGAGGCGCAGTCTTTATAGTGTCAGGAAGAGTTCATTGTCGTTACAGGTAAGATCCCATAACAATATATATATATATATATATATATATATATATATATATATGTGTGTGTGTGTGTGTGTGTGTGTGTGTGTGTGTGTGTGTGTGTGTGTGTGTGTGTATGTATTTAGGCAGCATTTTTTCATTAATGCATATTTCATTAAATAATATAGACAAGTCTTGTCTATTTATTTTAAGCAAATTCCTTTCATATCGTTAGCCGAAAGCTTAGACAGGATTAAAAAATATGTATCAATATGGTGATGTTCTTTCATCTTTCAATGTCAATATTATTAAGCTTATCAGACGATATGAAGGAAATTTGCTTAGGATAAATAAACAAAACTTGTCTATATTATTTAATGAAACATGCATTAATATATATATATATATATATATGTGTGTGTGTGTGTGTGTGTGTGTGTGTGTGGTGGTCTCTCTCATCGCGAATTATTGAGAAATTGTCCAAATACAAGGACCTGAATATCGAGATTAACAGGAATGATCACCGAGCCTGTACCAATAGTAATCGGAGCAGTGGGCGTCGTGCGAAAAGGAATGGACAATTTTACTAACAGTGCCCCAGCTAACATCAACGTACAAGTTGGCCATAAGATCGCCCTACTAGGAACATCCTATATACTAAGAAAAGTGCTATCAATTAGATAACAATTCTTCTATAGGGCCTAAGGACAATAGTTTGGACCCGGCTCGACAGGATATATACAAAGCAGAAATAACACACAAACAACAACAATAATAATAATAATAATAATGAGAAGAATAAACACACACACACACACACACACACACACACACACACACACACACACACACACACACATATGTAATGTGTGTCTCTCTGTATTATTATTATATATATATATATATATATATATATATATATATATATATATATATATATATATATATATATAACTGAAACACGTTTACTTAGTATAAAATAACGCTTATAGTGATGGTAATAATGATAGTGATAACACCCACCCACACTCACACATATATATATATATATATATATATATATATATATATATAATTTTAGATTCATTCAAACCATGTGGTAATACATTTCTCCCAAGTGATTCGAAACATCACTAATTGGGATTTTCTTACTGGATGAAAATCATTTGAAAAATACATACATAGATACATACATAGATACATACATACATACATACATATATATATATATATATATATATATATATATATATATATATATATGTGTGTGTGTGTGTGTGTGTGTGTGTGCGTGTGTGTGTGTGTGCGTGTGTGTGTGTTTTCTTTCATCAGCACTTTAATTCATGCAGAATTCAAATGTAATAATCTCTGGCGGGAACTCTTCCAGTGGTGAAGCCATTTTGTTTAAATGCTGATTTTCTTTGAATCCCTTTCCAACTTTTAATCTTTTTTGTATAACATTTCCTTCTCGATATTTTTGGATGTTCAGAATGTCTTTGCGTTTAAACAGAAAGGATATAAAAACGAATGTCTGTTAAACGTTTTGAAATATTATTTATCAAATTATAGTAGAATGGATATTGGCTCGGAAGGTGAAATTGGAGGTTCTTATTCCAGTCAGGTTCATTGCAATTACTTACACATCAAATGCTCTTAAGAAAGCTATGAATCCATCTCATAGGTTGAATAGCATGAGAGACCGAATCTTATAGCTTTAGTTTGCAACCAGTCTATCGCAGAAAGAAACGGCCGCCTATTGCGGGAATGTCTCCTGCATTTTAGTCATGATTGCTCACGTGTGAATCACGTATAGCCCTTGAGTGAAACACTCAACAATGATTTAGGTGAGGAAGTTATGGAGAGATATGATCGCTCAAGTGTGTATCACGCATGGCTCTTAACTGGAAAGAGTCAATGGTGATTTAGGTGAGTAAGTTGTGGAGAGATAGATCGCCTAAGTGTGGATCACGTATGGCTCTTAACTGAAAGAGTCAACAGTGATTTAGGTGAGGAAGTTGTGGGGAGACATGATCACCTAAGTGTGCATCACGTATGGCTCTTAACTGAAAGAGTCAACAGTGATTTAGGTGAGGAAATTATGGAGAGATATGATCGCCTAAGGGTGTATCACGTATGGCACTTAACTGATTGAATCTCATTCACTTTCAACGACTGCAAATCGATTCACCGTTTAAAGATTTTTTGTACAGCTTAACAACCATTAGTAACAATGCATTTTATGATCTGCAAACTACATATCTAAAAACTATAATCTTACCCTGAAGGTATATCAATATGTACAAAATATCTGTGGTTGAAAGCATAGAATTTACATATCAAATATTTAGTTTTCGTCATTAAATAACTCATAGAGTTTGATATGCCGCCAAAATTGGCGATAGTTTACTGGCAATAAACGTCTGCATCCTTCTATGCTTTATAATCCACCAGACACAAACTAAGGACTTCTGTTGATAGAGTCCGGGTATTGCTGTTGGCATTGGTTTTTCATGTTTTAATAACCATCGTTTCTTTTTTTTTCGTTTACTGTAGCCATGCAAAACCCATTTATCACCACCTTTGACAATGTGATACAACATGAAGAGTTCACATTCCTAGGTAAAAGTCTCCTGCAGAATGTGGAACCATTTGTTTCTGTTCTCAAGCGAAACATCACGAGGAACCCAAATTCCTTCTTTGCAAGTTTTCTCAATTTGCTTGCAATGTTCGTGGACAGATACATTAACGAGAACAATCTACCCCGTAAATTAAAAATAGGGTCAGTTAAGAATTCCCTGTAGACATTGTTTTAACCCGATCCAAGTTTTAGAAGCAAGAGACACAGTGTTCCGATAGAGAGTTTAACGGGAAGGCTTAATTTTGTTGTATCAACGACTATATAAACCAATTGAAAATTAACCCAGCGACCTTCTTCGTTATTTGTTAAGATATTTGTAATTTCACCAGCGAAAGCATTTTTGTCCTTTTTCATAGCACGGTTCCGTCAACTCGATTCAGCGCTTAAGTACGGCGAAAATCCGATCTTCTTTGTTCTGCGATCAAGAACACAACGTGTGGCGGTGCATAAGAAGAACTGAATCGGTCGGCAGATACTCATCAGTTGACCGGTGCCAGTGCTGACCAGCGTCAGAACAACCCAGGATCGAGCCGGGTTGGCTGTTTTATAATCCAAATCAAGAAGACTCTTTTATACAAAATGTAAATTCAAACACTGAACTTAATCATGAAGAATCATACGACATCAATCTCCTCCATTTTCGGTTTTCGGTTTTATCAAGATTCTCAATATTCTGATATTCAATACCAATTTTTTCAATATTTCCCTATAGGTTACCCAGATCGATATACTCCTGATGAAGACCGGATGGTACAGCGGTCGAAACGTTGTGATAAAATCATCAAAGATGATGCCAATGGTATGAATATAAATTGTTAAAATTAAAACGAGTTTCAGGATTTCAAACTTAACGATCGTTGTACATGCAGACTATTGTCCTAATATTTGTTGTTGTTATCTTAATATTTCAGCCGATGTGCTCTCCGGCCTTCAGATGTACACCGATCTGAGTAATCAGGTAACAGACATCTGATGAAGGATAGAGGGCTCAACGGCCGAAACGTTGTGACAATAACAACAAAGATGAGGACAATAGTCCGGATATAAATAAGGTATTTAATTGTGCTTAGCTGAATATTCCATCTTGTTTCCGGTTTGATCCCGTCCTACAAAATATTGGAAAGATTGGAGAAGATTTTGTGATATAAATCTTGTAAGTGGTGAAGGTCTGCCGAGAAAGCTGGCATTTGAAATGCTGGTGTTTTACCCAGGCTGGAACACCGGTAGGAAATATTATATCTTCGAGTAGCCTGGCCTCGAGAACAAATGGGAAGATGTCTTCAGTAATGAAAATAATCGTTTCACTGTGGATTCATCTTGCAAATTCGTGGCTTTCAAAATGGCGGTCACAAAAGAGTCTTGAAAAAAGAGACGAATGCTGGTGTTTGTTTTCTGAAAGCGCCGACCAGCGCGAAACAGGAGACTACACGCGGCTGATACAATTACGACAGCAGGATGTAAATAATAATAATAATAATAAAAAACAGTCTTTCACTGGTGAGATGTCATCTGGGTTAAAAAAAAAAGTAAAAAGAAAAAAGATGAGGAAAGAGAAAAGAAAGATGGGGGTATTGAAAGGAAAACGCTAAAAAGAAAAGAAAGTTAACATATATAAAGTCAAAAAACAAAACACGAAACGAAATATTCACAGGTCAAAACAAAACGAAACGAAACAAATCAATAATCCAATGTTATGTTGGTTGGCAAATATAACCAAGATATCGTGGATAAAAATGAGTTCCAATTCCTACAACCGGCGTCGTGTTATTCAGTTCAGAAGCACCACGCTGAGAACCTATATTTAACTGATCGAAAATCAACAGAATATAACTAGTTAATTTGAGTATGAAAAGGCATTTGACTCTGTAGAATACTCAGCAGGTTTTCATGTCTTAATAATAAGTCTGATCGGTTCGATAAAGTCAAATTGGCAGCTGATCTAAAACAATGATTTTAAATGGAGCAAGGTTTTTTTTTACGGCATATCGACCCATCGACTAATTTAATGCCAAAATTTAAAGTCTTTTCTAAAAAAAGTCTTGTATTTAAACAGTCAAGAAGTTTTATTTGAACTAGTAAGACTGTGTTAGTTATGGTTATACTTTTTAAAAATGACACTTTCGAAATCAATTTAATTCTTCTTAGAAACGGGAATATGTAAAGTGGATCAGTATTTTGAAAAAGTTCTTTTAAGTTTGTTGTTGTTTTAAGCGGATTGAATTAAAATTGCTTCAGCCTGCCAGTCAGTGTATTTTATGGTGACTGACTTTTGGCATGCCACACATACCGGGGGATGTTCCTTTTTTAGAATATATGAATGGGTTATGCCCAGTATAAAGCCTGGACATAATCACCTCTTCTAGTTTGATGTTTCTGATGCCATTCACCTACTGCTGGTTTAAGTTTGTACAGTTTATTCTTTGGACAGGAGTTCCATAGATTCTGCTACCCTTCCCTAATATAATTATTGAATCTTGGTTTCATATCTGTATATGGGATTTTGGTATTTTATGGAATCTGATGTGTTTTTATAGTAGAAACTTTTATTACTATCATTCCAAGTGATACCAATATGGTTTTGGTATCCAGTTGCTGCCGACAATATCTCTATTGATGCCGCTGAGTAGTTTAATAATGAGTGGATTTTTTTTTAGTTCTGTGATCACTAACATGGAGTCAGTGTATACTTTTTTATGCTTACTTGAATATACGATGTCGAGGTCCAAATCGATAGCTGTCACCTTGGAACTAAATAAAGAAACTTTGTCTGGAATTGGTTCCATTAATTTTCATTTGTGATGGACGGCTGCACAACTTCATCACCATCGACTTTTAGATCCAACTGCCTAGATGGACATCTGATCTCGGCATCTTTAATTGAGATTCATTCTTCATGGAATGTGATAGAATTGGTTTCGAATTATTGAACCTCAATGAATTTTAAAACGACGTTTGGTCGTTTTGTCATCCGGGTGGTGGGGGGAGTTTTAGATATGATGGATTCGTGGATTTGCACTGAATTTATTTTCGTTTTTTTCCAATGACATTTTTTGATACGGATACCAAATGATTTGATGGCTTTGTCTTTTTTTGTTAAAGAGCTCAGTATATTGGGGACAAAATGTGAATTTATATGTAGGATTGGATGGGCAGGCCGAGAGTTTAATATATTATTAAAGAGCTCAGTATATTGGGGACAAAATGTGAATTTATATGTAGGATTGGATGGGCAGGCCGAGAGTTTAATATATTATTAAAGAGCTCAGTATATTGGGGAAAAAATGTGAATTTATATGTAGGATTGGATGGGCAGACCGAGAGTTTAATATATTATTAAAGAGCTCAGTATATTGGGGACAAAATGTGAAATTATATGCAGGATTTGGTCGAGAGTTTAATATATTATTGAAGAGTCAGTTTTTTACATTGTATTGCAAATGGAGGTTCATTTGATGAAATCGTTCAAAATGGCAGATGTCTCTCCGGTAGAGTACCCAGGTCTCACAACCGTACTGAAAAGTTGAGATTACAACAGCCTGGTAGATAACCAAGAGCTTCGTGTTTTATGTTATCCCAGGATTGCCGAAGACTCTTTTGATTGGCTTCTCACATGCTGAGTGAGCGGCCTTGATTTGGCTATCGATGTCTTTTTCAGCGGATGCATTTGAGGTTAGTACGCTGCCAAGGTATAGAAATTGTTCAACATTCTCCGGGTTCAGTGCGTTGATGGTGATTTTAACTCGAAGTGGTGGTCCATGTCCCAGTCGTGGCTGGAACAAGACCTTGGTCTTTGCCACGTTGATGGTGAGTCCCTAGCATATGCGCTCTCGGGAGAAGTTTTCCGCTGAGTTGTAGAAGACTTTCAGTTCAGTGTATTAGAGCTCACTAACTCGTGCGTTTGTTGTTCTTGGACAGGAGGCGAGCTATGTTGAAGAGGCCGCCATTGGTGCAAGATCGGTTCCTGGTTTGTCGTCTGGAATCTCCCAAAGCATTCCCACTAAGTAGATGGAGAAGAGATTAGGATCAAGAACACGTCCTTGTTTCAAGCCCCTGTGATGAACAAGGTGTCCGAAAAGCCGGTTTGATGTTGGACACGACCTGTAATTTCTTCGTGCAGAGCTCGGATGAGCACCGTGAATTCCTTGGGGCATCCATAGCGTCTGAGGACCCTGCCACACGGCTAGTCTTAACATTGTCAAACGTTTTTTCAAGATTTGAGAAAATCCTCCTCAATGCTCTTTGCAACATTTCTGTGTTTGTCTCTTGGAGAAAATTATATCGATGTAATTAATACTGTTTAATTAAAAACAGAGCATTTACTTAAATAAATTGTATCTATTAAAATAACATATAAACAGAATATATATATATATATATATATATATATATATATATATATATATATATATATATATATATTTTATGTCCAGTACTTATTGGAAACTGCTGAATATCAGTGATAGAGCTAACTCTATTCAGTTGTATGGATATGCGTTTTTGACCTTATATATATATATATATATATATATATATATATATATATATATATATATATATATATATATATATATATATATATATATATATATTATATGTTATTTTTATATGTTATGTTTTATATATATTTTTATGTTTAACATTCTTTTTATAGATACAAGTATTTAAGTAAATGCTCTGTTTATAATAAACAGTATTAAACAACATTTACCGGCCTGTAAATAAGCAGTAAATTCGACCTTGCCAACCGAACGATCTTCTGTGGCCGAATCGGTTAAAAGGCACGTCAGGCTATATGACGGTTCCGTATAGGATACAGGTTCGAATTCTGTCGGAGTCGGCATCTACGCTGATGACATCACAATTTACTCCTGCCTCAAAAACAAATCTAGTGATGCTGACAAAGTTACCCTGGCAGTTTGTCTCGAAAAGGACCTACAATCGGTTGTGAACTGGGGCAAGAATTGGTTGGTTAACTTTAACGCCTCTAAAACAAAACTGCTCTCTATTAACCACCACAGGGATCCAACCCTGCATCCCATTAGAATGTCTGAAGACCAACTTCTCGAGAGCTCCTCTCTGCGGCTGCTCGGTCTCACGCTGTCCGCTGACCTGAGATGAAACAAATACAGCGAGTCAATTGCTTCATCCACCGCAAGGAAAGTTGGCTCCCTGTGCCGAGCCAGGAAATTTTTCTCCCCGGAATCGATCCTCCAAATCTATAAATCAACCATTCGCCCTTGCATGGAGTATTGCTGCCATATATGGTCAGGAGCCCCTGCTGTTTGCCTCAGGGTTCTTGATAAGATGCAGAGACGGATATGCAATGTAATTGGCCCTGATCTGTCATCTCGTGTGCAGTCGCTCTCTCACAGACGCGACGTTGCCTCGCTCTGTCTTTTTTACAAATACTTTCACGGTAATTGCTCCGAGGAGCTGCTTTCGCTGGTCCCTAGGCCTCATGAATTTAAGCGTCCTACGAGGCTGGAATCCCGTTCCCACCCCTTCACCGTTGAAACTGTTAGATGTAGACGTGTCTTCTACTCTAATAGCTTCATGTCTCGCACCTCTCGCCTGTGGAACTCCCTTCCTTATTCCTGTTTCCCTGACAAATGTAATCTCCAACTATTTAAGTGTAACGTCAATCGACATCTCCAGTTGCCTTGATCTATCCACTTCCCTTCTCCACATCCTTTCACCTTTCATTCCTATCTGCTCTCGCTCCAAATCTTCTGTAACCCCCTTGCCTTGATCGATCCACTATCTTTCTCCAAAATCTCTCCTTTACCACTCCTATCTGCTCTTCCTCCAAACCTTCTGTAATCCCTTGCGTGCTAATGGCTTCCAGCCTTGCTTGGAGTGAAACGATTAAAAAAATTTTTTTAAAAAGTCATTAGCTGGCTTCAAGAGCCATTGTCGTTTTCAATATAACTTAAAACTGGATTAAACTTGTCAACAATGGTCATACTTGTTTAACGAATCGACAAACACGTATGGGTGCCCGTATGTATGAACAGACATAGATAGATTTGCATTGGTGCAAAATAAGAACTTCTCATTACACATTTACAATATGCACCCCCACAGAATGTGAATTTATAATGAGTATATATGGATAAATTCATAAAATAAAAATAAAACACGAAAGAAAGAAAGAAGAAATTCAATTCGAAATTAAGAGAAGGTGAGAAAGAAAGAAAGAATGAAATAACGAATGAAGGAAAGAAAGACGAATGAAAGAAAGAAAGAATTCGAAACTAAAGAAAGAATGAAAGAAATAAGAATGAAAAAGAAATAGGGAAGGAGAAAAGGAGAATGGTAAATAAAAGCTTCATCAAAAAACGATAAAAGGAAAGTCAAGTAAAAAGAATGAAATAGGAATAAATACGAAAGAAAGAAATTTAAGAGGAAAGAAAAAAGAAAAGAAAGAGAAAAAGGGAATAAATAAGAAAGATGAAAGAAGTGAAAGAAAGTAAAAAGAAAATACGAAAGAAAGAAAGAAAGAAAGAAAGAGAAAAAAAAAGAAAGAAAAGAGAAAGAGAAAAAAGAAATAAGAAAGATGAAAAGAGTGAAAGGAAAAGAAAATTAAAAAGTAAAAAATAGAAAAAATATGAAAGAACGAAATGTGAATAAGAAGAAAGAAAAAATTAAGAAGCAGAAAAAATAAAGAGAATTAAATAAGAAAGTAAAAAAAAAGAAAGAGAAAGAAGTGAAACAGAAAAAGAAAGAAAATAAAAGAGAAAAAATAAGATAGGTGAAAAGAATGAGAGAAAGTAAAACAAAATTAAAAGGTAAAGGACGAGAGAGAGAAAGAAAGAAAGAATGGAAACAAAGAAAGACAGAAAGAAAAAAGAAAAAAATGAAAGAAACAAAGAAAGAAACAAACAAAAATAAGAACGTATGAAAAGTCAATAGTAAAGAAATGGAAAATGAAAGCAAGTGAAAGAAAGAAAGAAAGAAAGAAGAAGTAAGAAAGAAAGAAAGAAAGAATGGAAACAAAGAAAGAAAAAAAAGAAAGAATGGAAACAAAGAAAGAGAGAAAGAAAGAAAAAAATGAAAGAAAGAAAGAAACAAACAAACAAACAAAAATAAGAACGTATGAAAAGTCAATAGTAAAGAAACGGAAAACGAAAGCAAGTGAAAGAAAGAAAGAAAAAAAGAAAGAGATCGAAAGAATGAGAAAGAGGCATAAAGAGGGAAAGAAAGAAAGAGGGAAAGAGAGAGAGAGAGAGAGAGAGAGAGAGAGAGAACGTGTCAATTTAAATATTAATGCTAAATACTCACAAACTAAAAGTGCGTCTTTTGGTTTATGGTTTCTTTATGAGCTGACGAAAGCTGAATCTTTCCGATTGCACCCCATCTGCTTGTCTGTTTGTCGCCCAGCCACCATCATCACCTCCACGCCATCTCACCATCTGACAGTTAAATTCCTAAAG
This sequence comes from Acanthosepion esculentum, assembly GCA_964036315.1. Lineage (NCBI taxonomy): Eukaryota > Metazoa > Mollusca > Cephalopoda > Sepiida > Sepiidae > Acanthosepion > Acanthosepion esculentum. Next base: position 65,527,598 of record OZ038519.1, read on the forward strand.
ATGGTATCTCTCTTAATTTCCTTGGTCGTGGGTGCATTGGAAACTGGAGCTGTCATCGCTGTTCGTCGTGTCTACCTTCACTCACAGGCAAATGAACGACTCGCCTCGAGAAATTGCTGACAGTTGAAAAGGGGGGGGATTGAGAGTAAAAGAGATAAGAGGGGGAGCATGAGTGATTGCTCGAGTTTGTGCGATTGACAGATATATAGAGAGGAGGTATAGAGAAAATAAGTAACCAAAAACAAGAATAAAGTGTTATGTCCCCTTAAAATATATTGCCATTATATAATAATAATAATAATAATAATAATAATAATAATAATAATAGCTGGCCACTCGTATTCGATGATGCCCGTCTATTAGGGCGGCAAGCCAATCCTTATTGCAGACTCTCGCTCAGGCACATTTGTGTTTGTTCAACACCCACACATCCAACATGTGGTTAATACTGCAGACCTTAGTTAGAGTTTTTGGGAGAGAGCGAGTTATCTAGATGGGCGCGTGGCCGATTAGTTAGAAAGTTCGCTTTCTGAACATTCGAATCTCACCATGGTCGATTTGTCAGGAAGGAGACTCCCTGATGTTATCGGTCTGAAGTGGGGACGATCCCAACTTGCAACACCTTTGGAAAGTGCCACACCACGTGTTGACCCCAGCTTTGTAAGTGAAATTGGGTAGACGGAACACTTAGGGTCGTTGATAGCTGTGCTAGCACGAAGTCACAAGTCATCGTGACCGAGGGTTTGAGTGTGCTGGTTTTGTTTTTTTATATATATATATATATATATACATATATATATATATATATATATATATATATATATATATATATATATGTATTTAAAATAGGTTAGTTAATAAAACAAGGACAAACGAAAGAGTACGCTAAAAATAAAAAATAAAACAATTATTAACTACATGACAGAAATGAAGGACGGAGAGAAAGGTTTTAAGTCTGGAATTTTCGGACACGCCTGTGTTCTTTATTAACGGAACGAGGAATAAACAGAGAAATGAGAATTACTCACCAACAGATTTTTTTTGTAGATGGTGTATTTTACAATTTCATATATATATATATATATATATATATATATATATATATATATATATATATATATATATATATATATATATATATATCACGTCATCCCATAAGTTCTGTCCGAATTTTGAATAAAGAAAACAAGTGACCAAATGTTACATTTAATTACAGATTCAATCAACAATGTATTTTCCCTGATTACCTATGATTACTTCCATCTATTAACAAGCTTATTAATTCCATTATTGTAAAATTCTTTTGGCTTTGATTTGAAGAACTCACAAATATCAGTTTTAACCTCTTCCTGTGTTACAAAAGCTGTTTCTTCCAAATGATTCTGTAAGCTACGAAACAAATGGTAGTCTGAAGGAGCAAGGTCGGGAGAATAAGGCGGATGAGGAATTTTCTCCCAACAAAGTTCTTCGACCCTTTGTGACGTAATTCTTGCTGTGTGTGGTCGCGCATTGTCCTGATGAAACATCACCAGTTTTCGATTCACTACAGCAGGTCTTTTTTCCCTCAAAGCTTGTTCAAACGCTCTTGCTGACAGTATATTTGAGCATTAATTGTTGTATTAGGTGGTAAGAATTCAAAGTGGATTATTCCTTCGGCAATCTTACCAGATTGAAAGAAGAACCTTTTGCCCATGAAGTTCCCTTCTCGGCTGTGGCTGGGGTCCTTCCCCTTTACCAAGCCACTGTCTACGACGCTTAACATTTCGATAAAAGATCCATTTTTCGTCGCCAGTCACGAGTCTATCCAAAAAAGGTGAAACAAGTTGGCGAGAATGGAGAGAAGAGCAGATTTCAACTCGGGATTTGAGGTTGTTTTCAAACAGTTCATGAGGCACCCATTTTCCAAGTTTAGGAACTTTTCCAAGAAGTTGAAGATAACGATGAACAGTTGTATGGTTTGAACTGAGAACAACTGCCAATTCCTCAACTGATAAAGCAGGATTTTCTTCAAGGGCTGCTTCAAGAAGCTTTTCATCAAACTCAACTGGACGTCCGGTTCGATCTTCATCTTCAAGAGTGAAATCTCCAACTCTGAATTTTGCAAACCGTCTTCTGCAAGTTCTTTCATTCACATATTCCTTTCCTTAAACTGAGTGAATGTTTCTAGCCGCTTCGGCTGCTGAGTTTCCTTTTTTGAACTCATAAAGCATTATGTGCCTCAAATGATTCTTGGGTACTTCCATGTTAGCAGGGTTTTAATCAAACAAAATTTAATTTTATTGTTCTCCGAAATAAAATTTGATCAGTTTAAATGCATCTAAACATAAAAATAATGTTCAGCTCCATTAGACATTATAAAATACTCTTTAAATTTCGTCTATTTTAACAAAAAGTTAAAATTCGGACAGAACTTATGGGATGACCTAATATATATATATTAAGGTAGGTTGATTTTTCACTTTTTTAAAAATATCAAAAAGAATAATGTACCGAAAGTTGTGTATAGACCTATTAAGTACTGATACAAAAAATTAGATCTGACACTTCAACGGTTTTTGAGCATTTGGCATCAAAGATCGTAGACAAAAATGCACTGAAAAATCTACGATTTTGCAACATTTTGCCTAAATATTGATAAAAAATAACAAATAATTTCACTATTTGAATCAGGGAATGTTGTTATTTTGGTTTATCAAAATGAAATAAAATGCAGAAATTATAAGTAAACTTCAAATTGAAAATCTGCTCCCCCCATAATCACTGACGACTTTGAAATGCTGTTTTTTACCTCATGAATTAAGCAGTATTAGTTGAATACATTAAAAATTGATTTTTTTTCTGTTTTGAATGAAAATACAACAAACAAACAAATATGGAAAAATAAAGAATAGTTTAATAGCCATACACAGACTGGGAAGCTTCTGTTGCTAACTTGACTGCCCGTTACACGCCTTGAGAATGTGTGGGCAAATCTGGCAAGTCAAGCTTCGTACCATTTAATAATTATTCCCGAAGTTAATTTTCAGAAACATCTTCTGTGAGTGGTGGTTCACAAACTCCACTTAATGACAGATCTATTAATTGTGTCCAGTGCATAGCTTTAAAATTGATAATTGTGATTCTTTTCAATCTTTTCATGGTTTGCTCCCTACTCTTGAAAGAATATAAAAATTAATTTGATTTATTTTTTAAAAAAATGCACTCTGTACTGCTTTAATATCTATGGTAAAATTAGATAAAATCCTTAAAATGATTCCATAAATCGGCATAACTAATTTAGTCAGTTTTATATGAATATATATTTACTAACTTACTTATATTTACTAACAAAATGCTTTTTGTAGCTTCTCTCACTTCCAGTTCATCAGATTTGACCATTGAATGTAAGATATTTTCAGACAGTAAGGTGAAAGATTTGTATTGTATATTTTTCAATGTGATCTGTTGGATTTAATATGGTTGCTTCCTAATTCTTTGGATCATATTGAAAATATACATTTGCTTATTGTGGAACTTGTTATTTCTTTTATTTTCGAACCAGCAAATGGCATACACATTCACAATAAAATTTATTAAACTGTAGAGTTTGGTTGAAATATTTCGTGGGTATGCACCATGAGTCCATAAACACATCAGACTGATGCCTAAAGTTAACCACCTTGCCTGCTTTAATAGACCAATTTGCCATGATGCATATCTAGAGTGTACCTTACCTTTAGAAATACCCACTGTATATTCATAAAGGAGTCTTTGGTCACAACTAAGGGTATCTGCATTTTCAATTTTAAAAATAGAATCCAGAGGACTACCAACAGCTGAAAATGATATTTGGGGTAAATTATGGTAATCATTTGCACGTAATGTACCCAGTGGACCATTGAATACGGCAGGGTTTTTGTGGTACCATCTACATGTTTAAAAAGAGCTCTAAACTGAAGTTTATTTTGGTGCAAGGAGCAACCAATAGTGTGAAGATTTCTGTTATGTTTTCTTTCTAGAGGTGCAGCAAATCCGCCTTCACAGCCTGAATTGGCATTAGTGTTTGTCAACAAGGATAGCCTTGATAGTGCTCACACTGTTGAATTCATGCAAAACATCAGCCACTTGCTCGGCAAGAAGCACACCAGTTGCACCAATATTAGGAAGAACCCCTATGCGTCAGATATTCACTTTCATATGTCATCTTTGTGACAGTCAAATGGCGTTCTGGTCGTTTTTTTCAGTCTTCTCTCCATTTTCCTCCACTATTTCCTTGTACATTAGTGTGTCTTTGTCAGTTCTCCCATCAACTCCAATACAAAGATTTTCCACCTTTTCATCATGCTGTTGACGGGCATTTGTTTTCACTTTAGCCTTTGCTCTATCAATTTCACATTTATCTATATAAATATCTTTTTTATATTAATATTGGGAATAGGAAGGCCCATAGCCCTCAAATCCAAGAGCAATGCATTGGCAAGGCTGGCTCCAAGATTGGAAGATACATCACCTGATCAACTCAAAAGCATACCGTGGAATTTTGATAAAGCCTTATCAAAGTTCCACGGTGCTAGGCTGTTCGGGATGCATTTTCCTGCCATTTTTATTAAAATATCTGACAAAGAATATATATGTATTATCAGAAATTACACAAAAATATTTTTCAAAATAAATTGGAAAATAAAGTTTAAAATGCAGTATTAAATTAAGTAATGTTTAGATAAAAGTAGAGTTAGTTCCGGGATTAGCTTGTAAACAGGCTTTTCAATAAAACACTAATTTTGAAAATATAAACAAATTACAATAATTATAAAAGTTGTATTTTTTTAAATACTTAAGCATATTTTGATGAAAAAGATATTTGTGCTAGTTAAAAGAATAATAAACAGTAAACAAAAGTAAAACGAACTTGCAAGGGGAGGTAATTACTACCGGTAAATACCGAAAAAATATCCAGTAAAAAAGACGCCGTTCATAAGTAATTATTTGTATTTTAAACTAAATATTTTAGTGTGTTTTATTTTTTATTTTTAGTAATTTCATGTAATCTATTAAGAGAATAGATAATAAACTCAAAAATATCCATTCTTCAACGTTATTTTTTTCTTTTCTTTTCGTTAAGACTCGGTTTTAATTTAACGTACACGTGTTTCCGGTGACACCGATATGATGATAAAAATCGCAATTTATTTTGTCTTTAAGTTCGATTCCTCAAAAGAAAAATATTTTTTGTGGTAATTTTTGACGTTATTTTGCAGCTTTCCACGAGTTATTCTTTTTACAGTTCCAAATTCGACCTACCCTAATATATATATATATATATATATATATATATATATATATATATATATATATATATATATATATATATATATATCAAATTGTAGGAGAACGAACGGTAGGATTACAGCGTTCAGAACATCAATTTAAAAACAGTGCTCAATACATAAAGTAGAGCCGTAAATATTTATTTATCTTATGCAGTGTTACATTAGAAAATGCACATATCTCCGTGACACCGCACCTGATGAGACGTTTTAAAAAATGTTTTCGCTTTTTTGACGTTGAAACAAAAATGTACAATTTTGTAGTGGATATGGGCATGTTCTAATGTAACACTGCATAAGATATATATATATATATATATATATATATATATATATATATATATATATATATATATATATATATATTTAGCTCTTGAAAATACATTTCAATTGAGCACTGTTGAGTGATAAGCTAATTCTATAAACAACAGCCACCTGCACTAATGCAAAGCTCTTCAGTAAAATGAATGGAGCACTTTGACTGATTGGCATTTGTTTACATTTGTAAAAACAATACGCTAGATTTAGTTGTGTAACTCTACCGAGTGAAGATAGCTCTGGCTGACACCAAATTAGTTGTGTTTCAATCCTGGCTTGAGGCATTCGGATGTCTAGTCGTACTGAGGAGCTGTGATACAGCGAAACAGTACTGTCTGTGAATGATATATATATATATATATATATATATATATATATATATATATATATATATATATATATATATATATATATCAAGAAAGAGAGAGAGAGAAAGAGAGAAGCGTTGGTTAGAACATTCATTTTCGGACCATGAGACACGGGTTCGATTCACACCATGATCGATTTGGAGGCGACTCCTTCCTGTCATATACCTGGGTAAGTGTTCCTAGTGTCACAGTTTGACCCAAGTTCTGTGAGTAAAATCGTCTAGAATCTGAAATACAGAAACTATCACGAAGTGACAAGTCATTGTGACAGAGGATTTGAACATACTGACCTTGTTCAAATGTGTTGGTCTGCTAAATGATGCGCTCATCTCAGTGACTGTAACTAATGTCATCTCAATATAGTGTCAGTATAAACCACAAGTGGGCTTTATATGTGTTGAATAAAACCCAATGTGCCAGAGCTGGTGTCTATAACGGAGATTGGCTAGTCCTTGATGAGACGGTTGTGCGAGTAGTCGGTCAATATTTCTCTCTCCTCTCCTCTCTGCCCCCCTCTCTCTCTCTCTCGCTATATATATATATATATATATATATATATATATATATATATATATATATATAGAGAGAGAGAGAGAGAGAGTCATCCACAGACTGTTTCGCTGTATCACAGCTCATCAGTGTGGCTAGACGTCCGGTTGCCTCTGGCTAGAATGGAAAACCGGCTGAATTCGCGTCAGTCGGAAATTTTACCCTGAAGCCGTTGGCGCACGGCAGAGAAGAAGGTGAATTTAAGCATATTTATTTTTAGATAAACACACAGTGACTGAGAGAACTCGATCCGATTTACCGAAGAGTCTTGCATTATTAGCCGTAATAGTCACTGTTTACAAACCCACACATCCTCCCCAGAGAGCTCAACCGAAATAGATTTTTCAGGAGCATATATATATATATATATATATATATATATATATATATATATATATATCAATTATGTGATGCGTGTTCAATTTATATAACGTGAATCATTCATACGAAAAGCAGATAATGAAGTTAATGATATGCCAAGAATCACTCTCGCAAACAATATTTAATAATAAAATACAATCAACCTCGAATCCGTTAATGAATGGTATGATCCTTGTTTATAAATTAATGAATGGTATGATCCTTGTTTATAAATTAATGAATGGTATGATCCTTGTTTATAAATTAATGAATGGTATGATCCTTGTTTATAAATTAATGAATGGTATGATCCTTGTTTATAAATTAATGAATGGTATGATCCTTGTTTATAAATTAATGAATGGTATGATCCTTGTTTATAAATTAATGAATGGTATGATCCTTGTTTATAAATTAATGAATGGTATGATCCTTGTTTATAAATTAATGAATGGTATGATCCTTGTTTATAAATTAATGAATGGTATGATCCTTGTTTATAAATTAATGAATGGTATGATCCTTGTTTATAAATTAATGAATGGTATGATCCTTGGTTATAAATACCGGTTTTATCAGGTCTTTTTTTTACTAATAGCTTAGCTTTTAATCGTTTCATTATTGAACAATTTTGTTCATGCCACCTTTACCAAAAAAGCCTACTTCTACAAAAAGAATTCACATATAACTATATTAGTACAAAAACGCACAATTTTAAAATTAAAAAAAAAAAAATTCAACCTCAGCGTCGTGACTGCACGCTCCGAAAGTATTCTTACAGTTAACAATATCACATTTCTAAAAAACACTTCTTTCGGATTACACTTTATCTTTCGATGTCCTGTTATTATCTGGATGTAAAAAACTTACCTAATTCCCTACCTGATGATGATCGTATGAAACGATTGAAAGCTAAGATAGTAGCAAAAATAAGACCTGATAAAACCGGAATTTATAAACAAGGATCATACCATCCATTAACGGATTCGAGGTTAATGTAATTTATTATTAAAAATTGTTTGCGAGAGTGATTCTTGTCATTTATAACATTAACTTCATTATCTGCTTTTCGTATGAATGATTCACGTTATATATATATATATATATATATATATATATATATATATATATATATATATATATATATACACGGAGTGAGAGAATTCTTCAGGGGATATCAGCAATTAACTGCTTATAATTCTCGATGTTTCTTTTTTATGAACTTATCATTGGTGTGTGTTTTTTCCGTATTGTTTGTGTTCGCGTTTGCATTTACGCGCATGCAGCCATGCGCCCGTCTGCGCGGATGTGCTTACGTGTAGGGTGTCGTGATCATTTATCCTTTTCTTCTCCCCTTCTCCTCTTTTTTTTTCTTTTTCCTCTTTTCTTTCTAGACATTTTTTTAACTTTTTAATTTCCAGCGTTCTAGTCTTTTGACCTAGGAAAGTTGTATTTGTTTTTTTACATAAATTTTGTGGCGTACGGTTGCCGTTAATAATTAAAATGTTAAAATAAAACAGTATTTTATTATGACCTCAAATAAATTCTTAACAAGAACAAAGAAGTAAAAGTCAACCAATGATAATTAACGATTTCAGTGAATGCCTTTTTAGTAGCGCGTCTCAGAGGAACGTGCTGTAAATCTTAAATCAAAACCCAAATCATCGATGCACAATTATTCACACTAATTCGACTGGATAGTTCCATTCAATAGTCATTCAATAATCACTCAATAATCACTGAAGTCAATAACAAAGTATCATGCTCGTAACTTGGTGTCGGTAGTTACTTATTTTCTTCCTATATGACAATAAATAATTTATATTAATGCTTAAATGGAATATATATATATATATATATATATATATATATATATATATATATATATATATATATATATATGCATGTTTCATTAAAAACGACAGACAAGTTTAAGCTTTTTATTTAATTTAAAGCTTCCATTATTTTTAATCTTTTTTTATAAGTAGATGCAGTTAATATATTTGTGTTTTCTACTAGTATGTTTCTAATGGAGTCTGGTAGGTTTGTGTGCGTGTTTAAAAGGGTTCTAATTGAGCTGTGGTCAGATAGGTGTAACGTAGGACATCTGGATAAGCATGTAGTTGTGTATCCGATGTAATTATTTATGAGTCCGGTTTGATCAGGAACACAGTTCCTTAAGGGACATTTGCACTCATAGATAATGTTCGTTTTTTGTAATTTTGACTCAACTGGTCTGTTGTTATTTTTGAGGATAAGGTTAGCTGTCTTAAATTTTTTATAATAGATAATTAATTTGATTTTTTATTCGGGTCAATTGGGGTAGTGTATTTCTTTATAATATGCCTTTAATAATAAAAAAGAAAAAGCCAACTCTTAACAATATTAACAACGAACAAGGCCACAATGTGCTAACCGTATTCGGAAATTAAAAACATCTCTACAACACACTAAAACATACACATAATGCAAACACTCAATTAAACTGAAAAATCGATTCATCCTTGATAATGGCTAAAGGTATAGACGAAACCGCTCGGAACTATAAAACATTTGGACAGTTTTTACACACTTTGTCCAGAAAAGAAAGCCCTTGTTCGAACACAAGAAAAATTGAATGAAAAGCTTAACCGTAGTATCTTGTCTGTTGTTTTTAATGAAACATGCATAAACGAAGGATTGCTGCCTAAATATACAACTGGTGGAGATTTTTTCTTGATATGTTGGATACATAAATTATTTGTTTTTTTTTAACAATAAGTTTTAGTTCGGAATTTAAGATATAAGTAGAAAGGGATGTATAAAAGTATGGGATATTAATATAACTTTTATAAGCAAACTTTGACCTATTGTCGGACTGTATAACTTGTTGAATATCTATGGATGTAAATAAATTTATCTGATACTATTACTAGTATTATATATGTGCAAAAACATTTTAAGAATCATAATCTAAGATAGATTAGTAGAAGGGTAGAATATATATATTCCATTTAAGCATTAATATAAATTATTTATTGTCATATAGGAAGAAAATGAGTAACTACCGACACCAAGTTACGAGCATGATACTTTGTTATTGACTTCAGTGATTATTGAGTGATTATTGAATGACTATTGAATGGAACTATCCAGTCGAATTAGTGTGAATAATTGTGCATCGATGATTTGGGTTTTGATTTAAGATTTACAGCACGTTCCTCTGAGACGCGCTACTAAAAAGGCATTCACTGAAATCGTTAATTATCATTGGTTGACTTTTACTTCTTTGTTCTTGTTAAGAATTTATTTGAGGTCATAATAAGATAGATTAGTAGAAGGGTAGAAAGTATATCAAAGGAAGTGAGTTATAATTTTAAGCGTTTAGGGTTATAGATTTGAAAGTTTAGCAAGATTGTAATGTCAGATCTGCAATATGCCTACAAAAGAACGACGGTTTAAAATCTTTGATTTAATAATTGGTTGTTGTTCAAAAGCAAATAATACATATTTGTACAGACATAAAACAAAATTAATTCAGAGATTTTCAAATTCTGGCTTGTTTTAGGATTTTCCATTTAAAATTATTTGTTTTGCTTTCCTCCTTCATTAGTAAAAGAGGTTATGTGATTGTAATATCTATCCTTAAAAGATCTTCTAGTGGACGCCACATACAATTTAATATCCTTGAAGTTCTCATTTCATGAGATATAGCACATATATACAATCTATTTCGTTAAACACCTGTTTGATAATGGTCATTGATCGGGGATTCTGCAATTACATAGTTCGTTAACAAGGGGCATATTAGAAATTGTGTTTGGGTTGCGTTTATTCTCGTTATAAAGTTTCAGTATTCTATTGCTGTGTGATTTAATAATTTTATCTAGATTTCTACAACAGCTGTAACTAAGGTCAGAATTAAAAATATACTTATAGGTATGTCTAGATTAACCAATTAATCGTCAGATCTACGCTAAAATATAAAAATAATGTCAGATGATTAATTTTTGCATCTCAAGAAAACTGACGCTTAGTCATGTCATCCAACGATAATAAAGAACATTGCAGCGACAAATGTATTATGCATGTAGCCAAGTATGATTTGCCGATTTGTTGAAATAGACATAAAGTTATCAGAAATACATATTTTTTTGTAAATATTTTATAAAACTTTTTTAATATACTCAGGAATCTTCTTAAATGGTCCAATTGGTAAAATTAAAAATGTGGAAACATCTATATACGTTGTTAATTATGCTGAACAGACGGTTAAGAATGGCAATATTAAAGTTCAATAAATCAAATAAATATTGGGTGGACCATTATATACTAATAAAATAATAGCTATACAACTGTAATACGTAATTATTTATGAAAAATTTCTTTTAACTATATTTTAAGGTAGAAGGTAGACAATGCCGGCATAACACAGTTAATTCATTTCTTTGATTTAATAGATCTTTATTGTTAGGAAACTATAATATGCAATTTTTCTTGTAAACATAGAGAACATAGATCATGTAAGGATTTACTCGATTCATTTATTATTTAATATTTCCATTTTACCGTAGAAGTTTTGTTAGCTTCTTTTAAGTGTCAAAAATATTTAGAAATATTTCTAAATATTTTTGCCACTTTCTAAACCAAAGAAATGAATAATAAATAATGATAATAGTCAATAATGTAAATAATATTATCATTTAGTTTTTTGAGATGTCGTCGGTGAAAAATCCTTTCGATACCTGAAACATATTTTACGAAATGAACATTTTGCCTTATGAATTGTGAAAATCGAACAAATATTAAATAAAAAAAATAATCCGTTAACAAAAAAAAAAAAAAAAAAAAAAAAAAAATATTAATTTCTGTGGTAAATGAAAATTTCAAAAACGAAGTAAATAATGAAGTTTTAAAAATTTGAAATAAAAATATATTTTCGTCTTTCACAGAATTCTAAAAATCGGATTGTCTGGAACCGTGTAGAGATAGAATTTTTTTTAATGAGAAGAATTTTAAAAGCTGCCATGGATAAATTGTTGAAGTTCTGCATACAATTACCTTGCCAAATCATTCCCGTTCCTCGCGCCCCGAGAGAGGAACCAAGTCGTTGCGAAGGACTTCCGGTACAAATCCAAAGAAAACAGACCGCATGCGTAAAGCCACTACAATCAGCCTCCTTCTGAGTAAGGTTTTTCCACACTTTCATGAAAACAGTATTAAATGTATTTTTATTTTATTTTTGCTACAAGTTTTCGTGCACTTGTTTGATCGATCAAAATTGAACTTTGAGTCTTTAACTGAGTGAGAAAGAGAAAGATTGCGAAGGACGGGCATTTGATGAAAGAGAAGAAGTACCGCGTAAATTTGATGAAGAAGTCTTCGAATCTGGACAAAGAAAGCAGTTCCTTAAATAATTATAAGACAACCAGTGTGTTATATTTGTCGTGTGGCTTACAGTTATAAATTTGTAAATGTCAAATCTTTCCTTCTTTTTTCTTTCTTTCTTTCTTTCTTTCTTTCTTTCTTTCTTTCTTTTATGTCCCTTCTTTCTTTTTTATATTTTCCTTCTTTTTTCTTTCTTTCTTTCTTTCTTTTTATATTTTCTTATATTTTCTTTCTTACTTTCTTTTATATCCTTCCTCCTTTCTTTCTTTCTTTCTTTCTTTCTTTCTTTCTTTCTTATATGTCCCTTCTTTCTTTCTTATATTTTCCTTCTTTTTTCTTTCTTTCTTTCATTTTATATTTTCTTATATTTTCTTTATTTCTTTTTTATTTTCTTTCTTTCTTTCTTATATTTTCCTTCCTTCCTTCCTTCTTTCTTTCTTTCTTTCTTTCTTTCTTATATGTCCCTTCTTTCTTTCTTACATTTTCCTTCTTATTTCTTTCTTCCTTTTTTATATTTTCTTTCTTTCTTTCTTTCTTTCTTTCTTTCTTTCTTATATGATCCTTCTTTCTTTTATTTTCTTTCTTTCTTCCTTTCATCTTCTTTCTTTCTTTCTTTTATTTTCTTTCTTTCTTCCTTTTATTTTCTTTCCTCCCTATTCCTTCCTTCCTTTTCTCCCTTCTTATCTTTTTTCTTTTTCTTACCTTCCATGTCCCTACGAGCCTTTTGATCTTACCGACCCGTTCATATCACTCCATCTTCTCGACACGAATTTATAACCTTTCTCTTTTACGCTTTGTGCACCTGTAATAATTCTTCTTACCTGCCTGACGAAAGCAAAAGGCTCCTGAAGCAGAACACGTTCAGGTAAGGCTACATTTCATGACGCCATGACGAGTAAAACAAATAGCAAACAAAAAATAAATGGAATTTTAGTTTTGAAAAATAATTTATATTTAGGGAATGAAGCATGGAAATATGAGTTCCTTTCAAATTCGATCCCTGAAATCATAACAGACATTTAGACAATTCCTTTTTCTTATCCACTGTGAAGATATTACATGGGGCTTTTCTGCACCTTACTCTCCTTCGTTTTTGCACCTTCTCAGGTTAACTTTCAATGCTGACATGAAGTAAAAAGACAATATTGAATCCATTGCTAGGTCAGACAATTTTTCTCTCCTGAATCTATCTGACATATCTATAAGTCTATCATTCGTCCATACTTTTGAATATTGCTGCCACGTATGATCTGGTGTTCCTGTTGTATATCTAGAGATATAAAATCGAAAGAAGAACCATCAATATTATCGGTCTTGACCTGGGGTTTCGTCTTCAGTTTCTTTCTCACCGCAGAAGAAGAAGAAGATGACGACGACGACGACAAAGAAGAAGAAGAAGAAGAGGGCGAAGAAGAAAACGAAGATGACGAAGAAGAAGTCGAAGTATAGGAAGAAGAAAAATATTCCTTCCTGCCTCCCATCAGAAAGACTGATACTAACCACCCTGAAAGTTACTCGTTATGCTCTCTCGAGCAAATATTCTCGGCTGACATGAAGTATAAATACTATTGAATCCATTGCTAGGTCAGCCCTCTAAGAAAGTTGGTTCACTGTGTCGTGCTACGAAGGAGAAGAAGGGAACAAAGACGAAAACAAAGAAGAAGAAGAGGACAAAGAAGAAGAAGACGAAGAAGAAAACAAAGAAGAAACGAAGAAGAAGAAAACGAAGAAGAAGACGAAGAAGAAAACGAAGAAGAAAACGAAGAGGAAGAAGAAGTAGAGGAAGAAGAAAACGAAGAAGCCGACGACGAAGAAGAAGACGAAGAAGAAGAAAACGAAGAAGAAGAAGAAAACGGAGAAGAAAACGAAGAAGAAGAAGAAGAAGAAGAAGAAGAAGAAGAAGAAGAAGAAGAAGAAGAAAAACAACGACAACCATTCAAAAAACAATAAGAATGAAGAAAGGAAGAAAAATGAAGAAATAAAAGGAAGCCATATGATAGAAGACGTTATGAGAAAAGAAGAGAAGAAGAAAGAAAAGAAATAAGAAGAGAAAGAGAAGAAAAGAGAAAAAGAGAAGGAACAGAAGAATAAGAAGAAATAAAGAAAACAAAGAAGAAGAGGAGAAAGAAAAAAGGAAGGGGGGAAAAGAAGTAAAAAGAAATAATAAAAGAAAAAGAAAAATAGAAGAAGAAAACGAAGAAGAAGAAGAAAACGAAGAAGAAAACGAAGAAGAAGAAGAAGAAGAAGAAGCATAGAAACAAGAGAAATTCTCCTTCCCGCCTCCCATCAGAATGACTGATGCTAACCACCCTGAAAGTTACTCGTTACGCCTTCTCGAGCAAATATTCTCGGTTGACATGAAGTATAAAGACTGTATTGAATCCATTGCTAGGTCAGCCCTCTAAGAAAGTTGGTTCACTGTGTCGTTCTAGACAATTTTTCTCGACATAATCTATCTTACATATTTATAAGTGTATCATTCGTCCATACCTCGAATATTGCTGCCACATATGGTCCGGTTCTTCTGCTCTATACATCGAGAGATCCTTGATAAAATTTTTAAAAAATCAGCAATATTATCAGAGATGACAAATTAAAGCCAAATTCACACAATTATTAGAAAACATGTATCTCTAACTACACAACAATTTTCGTCTAGCTGAGTCACACACACGCCGCACTTAAAAACAAATGAAAAAAAAACACAAATAAATCAGACTGCTAGCCATTATTGACGCGAAGCTCATTCCAAAACATATACGTACAACTACGTCCGCGCGTTTCCCAGATAAAAGCTATAAGAACCCGGACAGTGGACACCAACATAAATCGGAGGGAGACTTCACGCACGCACGGCTGACTGCCCGTCCGACCATTAGGCTTTGTAACCGACCACCTGAAAATACAATAACAGACCCTATTAACAAGCACAAAGCAATAACTACCAAGCAGTCGGCCGGGATTAAGCCTACTCCTTTTTCACGCTCTCACTTCACACCAAGTACACCCGCACATTCAACCCGCTACACTATACCACTTAACAGAGACATTTTTATAACTTATATATAAAAATAAATCTTTGCTCATATATTTAAGTGTCAAAGTTCGTTACTTCTACTCCAAGCAACGTCCAACCTCGAGATCAACACGTTTCCACATCACCTTAAACAAAAAGTTAGGAAGGAAACCCCTATCAGTACTGGAACGATAACAGCCGTCTTGATAAACTTATTTTCATGAAGAAGTGTTTCAAGAAGAAAATTTATAAATTTGAACCAACAGTAACTCTTCGTTGTTCGGTTGACGGATGACTAAAGATTCCTGTATGGAAACGGACAATTTCATAATTAGCGTCTCTCAGAATTACAAGTTTCAGTAGAATTTATGACATGTGATGCGCCATCTGAGTTCCAATTGCCCCAAAGAACAGATCATTAAAATTTAAGAATAAGCTATCTTGTGGTTTGCGCGTGTTTATAAGTATGGTCTTTTGTAACATTAATTACTATGGAAACGGCTGGGGGCGGCGATTTTGGTTAGGTGGTCGAAGAGTTAATTCTTATCTACAGATCCGTCACCTTCGGAAAGGTTATGCCAGGTTATGATGGGGTCTCTATTTCAAAGCTGATGGTGGCGGTCACCGTCTAGTTAGTTTAAAGCGAAAGATATTTTATGGCGCGACGGCAGGTCGTTATGTGTCGAGAGGATTCTATTTTATTATTATCTCTTTATTTATTTGTTTATTCAAATGGCTATTTCATATTCAGACGCGTTGCACTGAACTACAATTGTTTTTTTGACGACTTCACAAAGAGTTTTTTCAATTTAATAATTGGGCTAAGCCTTCAAGACTTTTATTAAACTATGGAATTTATTTATCTATTTTTTTATGTTAATTATTAAATGCGAAAATTTGTTGTTGTCGGCAAAAAACCGTTAACTCCTGCCTATGGTTTAATAACTTTTCATTATTTAGAAACTTAATGATGTGTAGTTTTTCATGTAGGCATAAAGGGCATGGGTCATCCCAGGTTTTACAAGTTCTTGTTCTATTTATTTTTTTCCATTTTACTTTTGGAGTTTTATTCGTTTCTTTTAAATGCCAGAAATATTGGGATAGGGATGACTGATTTCTATTTTGAATATTGTTGAAGGAGCTCTAGTGTTGTCTCCATCTAATTTTAAATTTATTCTTTGTTGACCCAATGTATTATTGAGGGTTTCGGCTCTCGTTTTTGAAACACGAGAACTCTTATGTAGCGAAGGAATCATATTTTTTTTTAAATATTATAATATAAGCTCTACTTCTGTATGGAACACTGTCTTTTTACAAATAAAAACAAAAATACTAAAGAACTCCGGATTATTTACCTAACGTGTTCTTTCCTATTTTTCTGCATACCTGCATATATATATATATATATATATATATATATATATATATATATATATATATATATATATATGATGGAAAAGACAAAACAACATCCGAATATGCAAGTTTAACCATGTCCTGAAGATGGTCTACTAGACCGAAACGTCTGACGTCGAAAGCAAAACATTAAAACAGTAAACTTGCATATTCGGATTTTGTTTTGTTTTTCTCATTCGGATTTTGTTTTGTCTTTTCCATATTTTTCATCATACCGTCGGATCTACATCCACATATTTGCTTATATATATATATATATATATATATATATATATATATATATATATATATATATATATATATATTTATTTAAATATTATAACATAAATATTTTATAAAATCACTACAAAAATAGCCATTTTGTTTCAACACTTCTGGTGTCTTATCAAGTGATGATGTTGAATGTAGAATAAATGGTTTTAAAAGTTTAAAATTAATTAACGATCCTTCGCTAGGGGTAAACGCTGTTACATAAGCTAGAATGA
Source organism: Acanthosepion esculentum (assembly GCA_964036315.1). Classification (NCBI taxonomy): domain Eukaryota; kingdom Metazoa; phylum Mollusca; class Cephalopoda; order Sepiida; family Sepiidae; genus Acanthosepion; species Acanthosepion esculentum. The sequence goes on from OZ038519.1 coordinate 65,544,783, forward strand.
CCAATGAAAATACAAGTATATGAATTTATTTATGTTATAATTTTTAAATAAATAATTATGTCTGCTCTGCTCTACTCTGTATTGAGCACACTTTTAAGAATAATAATCGTTGGTTATTGGAATTTATTCCGTATATACCAATCCTATACTTGGGTATATATATATATATATATATATATATATATATATATATATATATATATATATATATATATATATATATATATATATAAGGAGGACACAAACGGATGTTATCCACTTGGAGAATGTCCGTCTAAAAATAATTGTAACTTAACATATACATTGGTTAAGTAAGTGATACATAATCCCGTCGATTAACCTGTCATTCATCATAATAGCCAAATTAAATCGCATATTACCGAAACTATTATTTATGCGTGGTTGTGTGTGCGCGAGCATTCACTGACAATAGATTAAGCAGCCGACAGAATAAGTTATCCAAAATGAAACACCATCTTAGTTTTTCATCGTTTCCCTACAACTTTCATAAGACTAGAATGAAGTGATGCGATAGAGAAATAAAATGGCCATTCCCTTGGATTATGAAACATCAATTGATCAGGAGCTAGAAAGAAGCATGCGAACTGTACTTGAACCCAGTTCGCTAGAGTTGTTTACTAGATCGCTGTTTTGAACCGATCTCAAGGAAATTCGTCACAGTTTGGTTAATGAATCTGGAAACGAAACCACCTGATATTTTATTTCAAAGGCCTTATTTTCTGACATTTATGCGTTAAACGCACGAACGCAGGCATACATACACACTCATACATATGAGAGAGGAGAGTGTGAATAAGATGGGGGGAAGGGAGTAGAAAGATATAATGTTTCTTTCTTTATGTATTTTCCTTAGAACCATTTTAATAGGACTATAATTTGTGACGAAATATTTGAAAACAATTTTCGGCTAAGGAGCAAAATTAAAATAAAATAAATCTTTGAAAATCTCAGCTCGAATTAAAAAAAAATATGTTATTTGCCTTTTCCCCTAGTTTTTAAATAATTTTAAACTCAGGAAGAAGCGTTTTGCTTTTCTATTCCCGCCAATAAATTATGCATCTGGTCGGCATTTTCACGCATTTTGATCTTAATTTTTGCCCAATTTTCATTGGACGAAAAACTAGCGTGAAAAAAAAAAAAAAAGATGCCAGGTCTTTAGAGTAGAATATTTCAAGAAAATTCTTCCAGATATTAATCTCCTGTGTTTTTCTTTTCATTTCTTTTTAAGATTTCCATCTTAACATTTTATAATTTTATATTTTTTTATGTTATTTGGTAACATTTTATTTTAATATTTTCAATCTTTATTACTTGATAATATCATCATTAATATGATCATTATTATTTGTGGTTGTTGTACATAGAAAGGCTTGTCAGTGGAAATTAATAAAATAAAATGCACACACACGCAGTATATATACGAGGTGTGTATGAAAAGTAAACGGATTGGGTGTGCTGTTTGAGCTGTGGGCGAAAGAGGGATAAGCGGATTTTGTTATCATCTTACATGATATCTTGGGAGTATAGAACTGTAATCTTAGCTTTCTGCAGCCTTTGCATTTTTATTTTCTACGCAAGCAAAAGTGGCAGGAGAAATCATGGCTGCTTCACCATGAAATTCCACCTGCTCAAAACTCCTTGAGCATCCGGCAATCCTGGTCCGAGAAGAACATCGCCGTTTTGGGACAAACTCCTTATTCTATTGATTTTTCTCAGACTGACTTATTTCTTTTCTCCAAGCTCAAGGATCCGTTTTGAGGGGCATTCAAGAAGAATCCTTCCAGCAATGCATAGAAGCATGGCAGAGAAGGAGGGGAAAGTGCGCATTATACTCGAGGAGGATTACTTTGGAGGGCAACCACGTGTTGTTTTTTGTTTTTGTTTTTTTGAATTGGAATAAATTCTTTGTGACACCAGTACATTTTGAAACAAACCTCGTAGATATATATATATATATATATATATATATATATATATATATATATATATATGTATATGTGTGTGTGTGTGTGTGTGTGTGTGTGTGTGTGTGTGTACGGATTCCTTGTGGTGGGACAATGTACGTGTGTGCGCGTGTGTGTGTATGTTTGTGTGTGTGTGTGTGTGTATGTGTACAAACGTCTTTACTAATTCTTCATAGTGAGACAGTGTACGTATTGAGGGGGAATATACACACACATATATACACGCATGCTGACAGGAACACACGAAAATGAAAATAGAACTAAGAACACACAGGGTTCACTAAAACATTAAAAGATAAGATACCGACAACTAATTCATCAATTCTCAAACCAACCTTAATTGTTTTATGACCCTTCGCTCAGAACTCTTCACTGCCATTTCAAGAAATACATTCGGATTACTAACACAAAAACAGAGAATGTCTCATATCGAGAATATTTAACATTGAAAAATATAAAGGGAAAAAAATTAATTATTTTTAATAATATGTGGAAATCTCCACCCTTTACCTGAAGACGGTCGCGAGACCAGAAACATGTGTTTTAAAATTATGAAAAATAAAGAATAATATTTTTTTTAAAAATCCAAATTACAACCAAAAAAGTGGCGAAATCGGTAAAAGCACGTCAGGCTATATGACGGTTCCTTATAGGATACAAGTTCGATTCCTGTCGGAGGACGCTTATTTTCTATGACAATTTCTCGGACATTCAGGCCGGTAAATGCTGTTAATACTGTTTATTATAAACAGAACATTTACTTAAATATTTGCATCTATAAAGAAGAATGTATAATCATAAAAATGTCTTAATATATATATATATATATATATATTTCTGTAGTTTACTGCTATAGCAAGCAGAGACATTTTTTTCTCTCCCGATGATGGCCATGTTGGTCGAAACTAGTCGAGGAATATAAATGAAATAATAATAATAAAAGCATAAGAATATTAATCTACAACCCAGTATGTCTGAAGATTTTAATTGATTTTTCTAATAATTTTTATCGTTCAATATATATATATATATATATATATATATATATATATATATATATATATATATATATATATATAAACTCTGACCTCTGACTGACAGCAAATCGGTCTGGTTTTGTTCCTGGCTCGAGGCATTCGGATGTCTAGTCGCACTGAGGAGCTGTGATACATTACTGTCTGCGAACCACACACACAGACCCCATGACAATATAAAAAATTCAATGCTAAAGGATTTGTTTGCAGGTGATCACTCTTGACTTAACAAAATAAACCGAGCCTTTTTCTTTTCACCGACAGACTGCATCTAGAACTTTCCGAAGTTTCCTCACTGCTTCGAGCAGTCAATCTTTTTTGCAGTGGCTCGATCTCCAAATCACAATCCAATTATCCTGTTTCCTTCTAAAATCTATTTCAACGCGTCTCCACCTAAACTCTGAAATTTACACTGTTATTGGATTTCTGGTTCGTTCTAAGGTCTTTTCCTTTGTAAGAGTAAATCATTATAAACCCCACTAACATTTATATATCCAAAAATACTGGTAATATTAGAGACGGCAAGAAGTGGAAACAACAGAACGAGTATTATTTATTATCTGGTTGTTATATGGTGGTGGAGAAACTAGACAAACAGTAATAATGAGATAGTGAATAAGTAAAGTGTATACAGTTTTTCTCATATGTTTTTGTTATAGATGTGTGTAAAGAGTGTCCAGGTAATTGAGTTGGAAAAAGCGTTTGGGCGTTTTCTTACCTCAAATTTTGATAGAGTGCTAAGTGATAAATGTTATTAGTATGGCCAGAAAAAGAAAAAAAAGCGTCAAAATCAGGCTACGACAAGCCATAGGAACAGATCTTTAACATAAGTCAAGGACCCCCTAGACATTATTCAACAAAGTTTAAATAATTGAAAAAAAACTTGAGAATGGACAATACAAATTCCTTTTTCTTATCAATTTTTATCAATTGAAATATCTTTAAAGAAAGTACAATAATATTCGTAAAAATGCAAAACGGAAAGACGTAGAAACAACAAAATGAGTATTATTTATTAACTGGTTGTTATGTGGTGTTGAAGAAACGAGAGACAATAATACTGAGTAAAATTGGGAGTTCGGAGTCAAATGTCGATCAAATATGGATCGGAATCCGGCAGAAGGATAAGTAATGTGTATACACTGCAGTCGTTCTCGTATGTTTTTTTTTTTTTTTTTTGTAGAATTTTTATAGATATTTAGTTAGAAAATACAAAGAGTGTCTGGAGTTTACTTACATCGAATTTCTGCTGAGTGCTAAAAAATAAAAGTTACTGTTATGGACTGAAAAATGAAAAGGAGACGAAATTTTCGTTGACGCATGTTTTGACGACCTGTCCGATAGTAAGAATAACGCGTGTTTGTGTGTGTAGAGGAGAAAAGTTTAGATTTTAGTTTCCATTGCTTTAGAATGAGTGAATTAATATTAATTATAATTGTTATAATTTTTTATTATAATTATTTTTTGACATTATATTTAATTTTTATTTGTTTATTTTTTATGGATTGTACGCTGACATATACGGTAGTCATTCTGAGTCATGCATTTTTATTATGTATTTTATATTTTGTATTATATATTATGTATTATATATTATGTATTATGTATTATATATTATGTATTATATATTATGTATTATGTATTATATATTATGTATTATATATTATGTATTATGTGTTATATATTATGTATTATATATTATGCATTATGTATTATATATTATGTATTATACATTATGTATTATGTTTTATGTATTATACATTATGTATTATATATTATGCATTATACATTATGTATTATGTATTATATATTATGTATTATGTATTATATATTATGTATTATATATTATGTATTATGTATTATATATTATGCATTATACATTATGTATTATGTATTATATATTATGTATTATATATTATGTATTATGTGTTATATATTATGTATTATGTATTACGGTACACATTCTGAGCCATGCACTTGTATTCTGATACAATGTAACTGGTAGTCTCTTTTCTATCCTCACACATTCCACATAGCCGGTGAAGTGCTGACCTTATCAACATTCATCTGTACCCAATTTAACCACACTTTTTTTCAAATAATCTTTTCTGATCCCCGTTACTCTCTCGCCTCTTATTTCCATTGTGTTTCTTCCGAAAAGTTTTTATCTGTGAATTCGGTTTTTCTTTACAGCGCAAATTCAGATATTGTTTTCTCAGAGTTAGGTTTTCCGTTAATTATTCTCTCCATTTTTTTTTTACCTCAAGCAATAGGTCTTCTATGGATTAATCCTTCACATAAGCGGCGTCAAATAATCTGTCAATGTTCTGCTTCCCTTAAATGGCGTAAAACAAAGTGCCCTGTTTTATTTCAACTATGTCACATGGTAGACCAAAAACTCGAGAAGATATTTTACGAGAAGATTGGTGCTTAGTGGATTTCGGTAGTCATCTTAGGGAGCCTATAACTGACTCAATCGAAACGGTGTACATTGCAACCAACTGAATCGGATTTTGGGTTAAAAATGTCCATTGAGATGGAACAGATTTGGTGTCGCTGACATTGCAAATCATAGAAACAGGTTGCCAAGACAGCAACTGCTCTGTTGCAGGAGTCGCAACATGGTGCAAGCAACACGAAGTCCGCATGAACAACTCTTGTAAAACAGTGTTTTCTGTATTTATTAGCTGCGTAGACGACCATTACTCGTAATAATATTTAATTATAATAAACGATATATCTTGGTCTTATTAACTTGACGCCGTTCAAGGAATAGCAGATTTTGTTTTTTACAATGCTTAAATGAAGTATTACCGGAAATGAAAATATTAACTGTTTCCTTATAAGGAAACATTTAGTATTCATTGACCGAGCAGTCAGTAATACTTTTGGTTGGGCGGTATATTTAGCCTGGAAGCTGGAATGAAGTGGTATTCAGGAAAGTGTTTCTTAGTTGAGGTGCCGGATTTCTGGAAATCAACAATGGGGTACAGTCTCAGAACATCGTTATTTATTAGTAGCATTTTGCGGATTCTGCAATACAACAATAATCTAAGTTTTCTCTTTGCATTTATTTGCTGAGTAGTCCACCATTACCCATTGTAATGAGGTTTAATTGTAATAAACGTATATATGTGTGGTCGTATTAATTTTACGTCGTTCAGCGAATAACAGTTTATTTTACGGCGATTAAGCGAAGAGCTACCCTCTTTGATAATAATAATAATAATAATAATAATAATGATAATAATAATAATAATAATAACAAAATAAGTGCCTCCTTATTGATATGGCAGTCCCTGCAGACTGCAATGTATCTTTGAAGATATTCGAAAAACTGTCAAAATACAAGGACCTTGAAATAGAAATCTCAAAAATGTGGCACATGGAAACATCAACAATTCCTGTTGTAGTTGGAGCCGTTGGACTAGTCGGAAAAGATTCCAGTAGGCTAATTGAAGGGATCTCTGCCTCAAAGAGATACAAAAAATTGTTCTGACAAGTACAGCCCACACTTTACGAAGGGCTTTATCTATGTAATTATTTTTTTTATTTTATTTTATTTTTATTTTTATTTTTTTATTTTTTGCAGTGGAAAGTGTCATGATGCCATTTCTAACCTTAGGTCCCTGGGCAGGACCCGGAAAGAAATGTGTAAACGCCAGATATCAAAGGAAATTAAAATAATAATAATAATAATAATAATAATTATTATTATTATTATTGCTTTTGATTTCAAGTGTATACTCATTTCTTTCTGTATCCTAACCAGAGACCTAAGATTAAAAATGGCATCATGACATCTTAAGGTTTTTGAAGACTCCCACCAAAAAAAACAAAAAACATACACATTTTACATAAATAAAGACCTTTGCAAGATTTAAGCTGTACTGGGGGGTATAATTTTTTTTATTTCTTTAAGGCATGTGCGGTTTTTATATTCATTGGCTACCAGGAATCCCTAAAATGAATCTATCGAAACCTTTTCCAATCAATCCGTCCGTGGGCTATAAATACAACTGGAATTGTTAATGTCCTCATGTGCCATATTTTTGAGAATTTGATTTCAAGGTCATTGTATTTGGATAGTTTTTTTTTTAATCTCCAAAGATACATTAGAGTCTGCTGGGACTGTCATGCCAATAAGAAGGCGCATTTTGTTTTTGAGATCTTTGATCACGATGTGTTGGCAATTAGCTTTGTTTGTTCTATAAATTCCAGGACCTATCTCTGTAACCGAGTCTGGGTGGTCTTCATACCAATTTCTTGCAGTTTCCTTTCCCGTAAAAGTTACATAGCATTGGTCTTGTGCAGCAAGAATAAAACCATAACTTTCAGCTTTCAACCCTGCCCTACTTAACCACCGATGGGTACGGGGTTTGTCTACATCAGACTTTTTAGTACGAACAGAATATTTACCATGAAGAGGTTTCTCTTGCCATGGTTTCTAAATTTGTTCAATTGTATTGCTTTTGTTTTCTCTTTTAAGTTCTTTGCCGCTGCAGTATCTGTATTGTGGTTGATTTTCACTTCTTCACCAACTTGAATTTCACTTTTGAATTTGTTGGCTTTCATTACTACTGAATAATGTTGCTTATTTCTTTCATGTTCTTTAGCATAGATCATCACCCAGTCTTCTGTAGTTTCCAGGTATCTTTGAAGACCGTTGGTTTAGTAAGACAATTCTAGTTGAACTAATCCTCTGCTTCTTCCGGGTCTGGGCACATGCAGACAATCAACATCAGCCTTGCGATGATGCATGCGGTGTCAAGTGACTAGCTTTCTTCTTTTGACACCCGTTCGCATAATGTCAGCTATGGCCCAATTAAGCATTTGAAAATGTATTGCACCACAGGGACAGCCAAAGTGTTTATGGCTGATATTCTCTTTTGTGAATTGAATTCGGGATTTAGCACCAGACACACATGTCTGTAGTATTCTTTTTTTTACTTTCTCTTTCATTTGGGTCTGCCGTATTGCTTCTTTTCCACCGACTTCTAGGTATTTACAGGCTTCTTGTTGTTCCAATTCCCTAATCTTTGTAACAAAATCTAGATCTATTGGGTGTGTTTATAGAATTCTCTGTTTCTTGAATGTTACTTTTGCGCATCTAATCCGAAATCCATACCTATGTCGTGACTGAAACATTTTACAGTATTGAGGAGACTTTTTAACATAATGTCATCTTTGGCAAAGAGTTTCAGATCATCCATGAAGAATAGGGGATTACATACTTTCTTGTTTAGTTTCTATCCATAGTTATTTTTGTTAAATTCATGTGAAACGGGAATTAAGGGCAGCCGAAATATAAAAAGGGTTGACAGGGAATCTCCTTGAAATAGACCTCGTCGGATAATCAAATAATTGGAAGTGACAGTACCTTTGATGTGACTTAGGTATCACATGGTTTTCCACAATTCCATGCTATATTTAAGGAAATTTGCTATCACCAAGGAGACTTTGTACATTTTCAAAGCCATAAGGATTCAAGAGTATGGCGCACTATCAAAGACTTTACGCTAATTTATCCAAAGTGTGCTGAGATTTCTACCTTTTTTCATACAGTTTTCCAGGATCATTTTATTTATTAGTAGTTGATCTTTGCAACAATATGAACGTCTTAGATATCCATTCTGTTCCAAAGGAGAACGTTGTTTTCTTCGAGAAAAGAGGAAGTTGGTCAGGACAGACGTGATCAATTTATACCAGGTGGACAGACATATTATTGGCCTATAATGTTTTGGCTCATCTGTTTCACCTGTTTTTGGTAGGAGATATGTAAGACCTACAGTTTTTGGTAGGAGATATGTAAGACCTACAGTGACCCATTCTGGAATTTTATTGGGGTTAATAATTAGTATTGATAAAGTCTGTACGGGTGTCAACACAGTATTTCAATTTTCATGACCACGGGATATCGGTTTTTATTATTATTAGCATTATTATGTTACGATTTCAGCTATGATCACACTACCTACCAAGTCTGTGGGAAGACCTAAAGCCAATAGTAGTGTTGTTATGGCTACAGTACATGATTTGCTTTTCCAACTCCCATAACCTCATTAGCGTTACATGGACAAAGTTCTTCGGAGCGTGTGGGCTGTGAATATTAAGACACTTTTTGTATTTTCCTTAAGCTAGGGTTTCCAGCTGGGATTTTTCAATGAGTTTTTATGTTCCTATTATTATTATTATTATTATTATTATTATTTCCTTGGATTTCTGCTGTATACACATTTCCTTCCGGGTCCCAACCAGAGACCTCAGGTCAGAGATGGCTTCTTGACATGTCCCACTGATCATTTTTATAAAATAAAAAAAAACCCTAAGATCACATACATTTACATAGATAAAGCTCTTCGTAATGTCTATGCTGTACTTGTGAGGAAATTTTTTTGTATTTCTTTAAAGAATGGACTGCCAGGAATCCCTTCACTTAGTCTATCGGAGCCTTTTCTAATTAATCCGAGTGCTCCAAATACAACTGGAATTACTGATGTCCTCATGTGCCATATTTTTTTATAGATTTCATGATTTTTGTATAGTTTTTTGAAGATCTTCAAAGATACATTATAATCTGCATAATCTTCTATATTTATTTATATTTTATTTTTATTTTGAGCGGTGTTTTTATTAACGTAGTAAAAATTTGTTTATATAGCGTATTTAATAATTTTGTTTTTGTTTGGGAAGATAATTAATTGTTGAATTTTGGGCTTGATTGTTGTGGTTTGTTCTGACTATTATATTGGCAGGGACAGTTTTTAATTTATTTATTTGGATTGATTATCTTTATTTGTTATTTCTAAACGGTTAAATAAGCTATATAAACAAATCTTTATTACGTTAATAAAAACACCGATCAAAATAAAACTAATAAATATATAAGATAAAAAATAAAAATAAAAATAAATAAAAACAAGCAAAATAATTTAAGCCAAATAAATAAATAAACAATTAAACGACTTCCGGTAAATTAACCGCCAAAATAGACTATCCACAATAAGCTATATAAACAAATTTTTACTACGTTAATAAAAACACCGATCAAAAAAAAAAAAATAAATATATAAGATAAAAAAAATAAAATAAAAGAAAAACAAGCAAAATAATTTGACACAAATAAATAAATAAACAAATAAACAACTTCCGGTAAAACTAACCGCCAAAATAGACTATCCACAATGCACCACTGACCCGTATATATAAATAGCCGAGAAAAATAACAGCACTCGTCGCCTGACGATTGCATCTAGCATGAAACAGACTGTCGCCTCTAAGTGTTGACTTCTATGTTCACTTTTATATTTTCACACGCTCTATCTCTGTTTATCCCATAAATATAGCACACTTTAAGATCCAAAGAGTGTGAGTTCAATACCTGGTTAAGGCGGTGGAGAACTTGAAGGAAATTAACAGGAGATAATTGATAACTGACATCCATTAAACATGACACGTGGAACTAGAATAGTCTACCCCAGTGAGCGAAATAAAGGGTTCATTTCGACATTCCAACCACCTGAAGAAGACCGGAGCGTACAACGGCCGAAACGTTGTAATAAATAAGGCGAAAAAGATGGGGACAATAGTCCGAATAATGTAAATAATGTCTAGAATGTTTATTGTAAACATGAAGTGTTTATTATAATTTTAACGGCTTTTTCATTTTGTTTATCGATACTGTTCATCTAGTTTCAGTAGAAAAGCAAATGCCGTTTTCATTTTGATTTTTTATATCAGGATCGTTGATTGCTTTATAATTACTAGAATCCCTTATGTTTAATTTTATTTCCCCTTCGACGGCTGTTGTGGTAGGATCCACCTAATTTGCATAGCGGAGTACCGACGATATAAATATGGTTGGTACCGGAAGACAGGGAGGCAAATCAAGAGATCCAACTAGAGACTCTGCCCTACTGCGACATAGTCAACACATTCTCCAGGAACGGTCTTCCCAGGAATATACAAAAGACTATATGTAAATATTGTGTACACTTTCTTGTTTCAATACATTTTATTCTAACTACATTTTGTGTTTGCATTATTATTCCATGCATTAGTCAAGTTTCAACAATGGCGACGAAGTAGAAGAACCATACGGAAAAAAAAAGAATTAATAATTGAGAGTTTTCAACAATTGGGACAAGTCATTGAAGAACCCAGGCTGAAAAAAAAATTATTAATTAAAAGTCCAACTTTAACGTAACGACAAAGGATTCTGAACGTCTGGATATGTAAACTCGTTAAAGGACGACTAAGCATAAAGGAACGTTCACTCAGAAAAATTTGAAAGGTGTCGTAAACAAATAACGGTAATTTTAAATTGAAAAAATTATCTACAACGAGGCACCCGTTAAAAAGAGAAAAAAAAACTGGCCGACTACAAAAACATGCATGGAAGTAAAAGGAGCACAAATACACCGTGTCGACTTTGAAAGGTAACGAACTTTTAAAAATTATTTTTTTTTGTTGTTCAACAATATAGTGACAAAGTACCTCTGATAATAAAATCAGAAGTTGTCATTAAAATACGAAACAGAAGTCGAAAACGAAAAAAAAAGTCCGACGGTCTCTGTTCACAACCCCCCCCCCCAAAAAAAAAAAACCCACCAAAGTTGATTATTACGGGCGGGAATGTAAAAGCAAGACATAAAATTAAAAAGTCGTACGTTGTTTCGATTTTTTTGGTCAGCTTATATGATATCCGTGGATACACAAATTAAAAGTATATTCTTTGTTGCATGAACACTATCAGCTAAAGATGGATGAATTATCCAAAGTCATATCTGAATTATTCAAATCCCAGCAGATGAGTCAACAACGTCAGCATGAACAGTTTGCATTATTAATAAGGGAACAACAGATAGCACAGCAAAATTATCAAGATAAGCAAGATGAAAGACAGCGAGAACAACAGATAGCGCTGCAAAAATATCAAGATAAGCAAGATGAAAGACAGCAAGAACAACAGATAGCGCTGCAAAAATATCAAGAAAAGCAAGATGAAAGACTTTTAGAAATTCAAAAGTTAACACTGGAGAAATTAAACAACTATCAGGCAAATGAAGGAAATTCTTCATATTCTAATAACACCATAGTTAATTCGCTGTAAACTTTCAACTATGTGCCAGACGAAGAAAAACGTTTGAAGCGTACTTTAAACGATATGAAGATATTTTCTACACAGACTGTGAAAACTGGTCGAATTCAAGAAAAATCAGTCTATTACTAAGAAAGCTAGGTACAGCAGAACATAGCAAATTTGTAGATTTTATTCTACCGAGAAAAACAACTGAATTGGAATTCTCGGAAACAGTTAAATTTCTAAAAGAGCTGTTTGGAGCAAATATGTCGCTTTGGTATAAGCTATGGTTATGCATGAATGTCTCTAAATCCGACGATCAGGATTACTTAACATATGCATCTATAGTGAATAGACATTGTGACAATTTCAGATTGGCAGAGAGTACGGTTGAAGAATTCAAGTGTTTAATTTTTGCTCAAGGACTGGTATCCAGTAAGAGTGCCGAAATAAGACGTAGAGTTTTGTCTAAACTCGAATCTGAACAAAACCTTACCCTGCAAAAGTTAGCAGAGGAGTGTCAACGGGCCGTAAGTTTAAAGAAAGAGTCGCAAAAAATCGAAGAAGCTGGCATTGCTTATATTAAAAAAATTAAAAAAAACAGTCAAATTACCCATCAGAGAAAAATTGGAGAAAAAATTCGGCGTATTTTAATAATAGACAAGAAAATAAAAAGAACGAGGATGGAAAAAAGGTCCCACCATATAATTGCAGACGTTGTAACGAAAGACACTGGGAGGTAAATTGCCCATATAGAAATAAGAAATGTTTCGTGTGCCAAAAGAATGGTCACAAAGGATCGTGTTGTAAAACGAAAAAATTCAATAGCCGAATTAGACAAACAAATTCGAATATCAAATCAGATAGAGATTTGAGGAAATATGTGACGACTGAAATATTCAAAAAGAATATCAAATTTCAACTCGATTCGGGGTCAGATTTAACAATAATGAACGATAAAACATGGAAAATTTTAAAAAGACCTACAATAATGAAGTCAACGAAACTCGCTCGAACGGTAACTGGAAAGGAAATTAACTTCGAAGGCGAGGTTGTACTTCCCATGAAATTGAACGGGATCGTTAAAAAAATAAAAGTTTTCATTCTGAAAAATGGAGAAAACTTGTTGGGCACAGATTTTATTGAAACATTCAAATTGTGGGATAAACCGTTAAACTCATTCTGTAGAAAATTAGAAAGTAATACGCAAACAAGACAGGACATTAAAGATGAATTAAAGAAAAAGTTTCCGGAAACCTTCACACCTGGTCTTGGAAGATGTAACAAGTTTGAAACTAAATTTGAATTAAAGGAAAATACTATGCCTATTTTTAAAAAGAAACGTAACGTGCCTTTCGCAAGTGTAGAGAAAGTTAACGAAGAACTTGATAGGTTGGAAAAAATGGGAATTATTTCAAAAGTAGAATCTAATTCATGGGCTGCGCCGATTGTGTGCATAAAAAAGAAATCAAACCAAATCAGAGTCTGCGTTGATTTTTCGACAGGGTTGAACTCGGTAATTAAGGACTACCATTACCCGTTACCGAGTCCGGAGGAGATTTTTAACAAGCTAAATGGCGGAGTGGTATTTTCAAAAATCGACTTATCAGATGCCTATCTCCAAATTCCCGTCGAAGAGGAATGTTCGAAGTTACTAGGGATAAACACGCATAGAGGTTTATTCAAGTACAACAGGCTTCCTTTTGGTATTAAAGTGGCACCAGCCATTTTTCAACAAGCCATGGACGTCATGTTGAATGATTTAGACTTTGCGTGTGCCTACTTAGATGATATCATAGTAAGGAGTGCAAACGTCGACGAACATCAAGAGCACCTCAATCAAGTATTTAAAAATATTCAGGATTTGGGATTTAAAGTCAAAGAATCAAAGTGTGAATTTGGTTTGGAGGAAATTAAGTATTTAGGTCACATAATCAACAAAAATGGCAGATTTCCAGATCCGGAAAGGTCCATTGCGATTAGAGACATGCCGACGCCCACTAATGTGGCGACGTTACATAGATTTCTGGGGCTCGCAAACTATTATCAAGCGTTCATTAAAGGAATGTACAATCTAAGAGCTCCGTTGAATGAACTACTAAAAAAAGACAAGGCATGGGAATGGACAGTAGAATGTCAGAAAGCCTTTGATGAAATAAAGAAAATGCTTACGTCCGACCTCTTTTTAACCCATTACCATCCTAAACTTGATATTGTAGTGGCAAGTGACGCTAGTTCATATGGGGTAGGAGCGTGTATTCAACACATAATGCCAGATGGTTCTAGAAAACCAATTGCACATGCTTCGCGAGCATTACTCCCAGGAGAGCGAAGTTATTCACAGATAGAAAAAGAGACGCTGAGTATCATTTTTGCCATAACAAAATTTCATAGATACATCTACGGCAGACATTTTATGTTAGAAACGGATCATAAACCTCTGATCACGATTTTTGGTTGAAAGAAAGGGTTACCCGTTTACACGGCAAATCGACTGTTAAGATGGGGAACCATTCTTCTCAATTATGATTTTCACATAAAGTACCTATCATCCAAAAATATAATTCATGCGGATACTTTATCAAGACTCGTACCGAGTCAAGAAGAAAGATTCGAAGAATCAATTATTGCAATTATCAGAGCTGATTATGAGGTGAAAAGCATGGTAAACAACATTGTAAGAGAGCTACCGGTTACATCAAAGGAAATCAAAAAAGAAGCTGAAAGCGATGATTTCATTTTAGAAATAAAAAGCAAAATGGTAGCAAATGACCAAAAAGTGCAGGAGATTTATTCAATGTGTGACGGAATTTTATTATATGGTGAGAGAGTAGTAGTACCAAAAAAGTGGCAGAAAAGAATCCTACGGGACTTTCATATGGGTCACCCGGGGATTAATAGAACAAAAAGCTTAATGCGAAGCTTTGTATATTGGAAAGGAATGGATGTGGATATCGAAAACATGGTTCATCGATGTAAAGGGTGTGCGTTAGCAGCTAAGGCACCACCTATAGTACACAAACCATGGCCAAAGACGGATCATCCGTGGACAAGATTACACATTGATTTCGCTGGTCCAGTAGAAGATTATTACTACTTAATAGTGGTAGATAGTTTTACAAAATGGCTGGAAGTACTACGCTGCAAAAAGCCTACGTCCAATACCACAACAACTTTTTTGCATGAACTATTTGCACGGTTCGGTGTGCCAGAGTGTATTGTGAGTGACAATGGTACACAATTCACTTCTGAAGAGTTTAAGGAATTTTGTGAGTTATATCAAATTAACCACATAACGACGCCGCCGTATCATCCGAGATCCAATGGACTCGCAGAAAGATTTATCGATACGTTAAAGCGCGCTCTGAACAAAGCCTCAGGAGTTCCAACGGAAAAGGCGCTTCAGCAATTCCTACAAGTATACAGAATCACGCCAAACCAGAGAACACAATCAAACATGGCACCAGCTGAACTAATGTTCGCTAGGAAAATTAAGTCAGTGTTTGACAAGCTTTTGCCAGGAAGAAATAGAGTAAAGAACACTATGTATACAGCTAGAAAAAGATACACCGCCGGAGAGAAGGTGTTTTTCAAGTGCTACAGAAACAACGTTGAGTTCTGGCAGCGAGGCATAGTGGACAAGAGAATCGGTGACCTGATTTACATAATTAAAGGGCCGAAGAATACTCATAAAAGGCACCAGAACCAACTCAAAAAATGTTACGTTCTAGAGCATGAAGAGAGTATACCGGATGAGGAGGAAGATCCCATTGATGTAATGTATGATATTTTTTAAGTAGAACCTCTGCAGAGTGCTCCTGAACCGAGAAGATCTGGTAGGAAACGAAAGTTCACGGACCCATTGGGCGTGAATCCAAAACGGAAAAGATATTAAAATTAAGCAGATTGACATATACATATGAAGTATGCAAAGGGGATATACAAAGAAATAACCATAATCACCATCCCATATAGGAAGCCAGTTTGAAATCCAAAAGGGATTCCAAGGCTTGGGAGGGGGGTGTTGGGGTAGGATCCACCTAATTTGCATAGCGGAGTACCGACGATATAAATATGGTTGGTACCGGAAGACAGGGGAGGCAAATCAAGAGATCCAACTAGAGACTCTGCCCGACTGCGACATAGTCAACACATTCTCCAGGAACGGTCTTCCCAGGAATATACAAAAGACTATATGTAAATATTGTGTACACTTTCTTGTTTCAATACATTTTATTCTAACTACATTTTGTGTTTGCATTATTATTCCATGCATTAGTCAAGTTTCAACAACGGCATAGGTGGGGAAATTATTATTGATATATTTTTTCTTTTTATGTTGATTTGTTCTTTATAAATAAGAGAGCCGAATAAGAGATTATTTTCTCGCATTAACTCATCTTTTTCTTTTTATAAATTTTAGCTATTTTGTATCTTTGTAGATATTCAATTTTGTCGTTAAGAAGAGCACTTCTTGCTGGTTCTTTTTTTTTAATAAATAGTGAAATTGTGACTACACTTCTTCTATGTGTCGTGCCTAAAAAGGGCGTAAGCGATTAAGACTCTCCACAACTTCCTTTCCTTTGCAGTTCTTAGTAAGCTTTATCATTTTGTTATTTCTTCTAATCGCTGTTTCGCAAACCAATTGTACAAACACGTTAGGTAGAGTATTCACTGTTTTACTCTGACACACACGAGCATTTATATATATATATATATATATATATATATATATATATATATATATATATATGAAGAAATATACTCTTAAGGTGTTCTATATTAATGGGATAAAGTGCTCAATATCAGAGATAGAGCGTGTGTAAATATAAAAGTGAACATAGAAGTCAACACTTCGAGGCGACAGTCTGCTTCATGCTAGATGCAATCGTCGGGACACGGGAGTTGTTTATTTGTTTATTTATTTATTTGTGTCAAATTATTTTGCTTGTTTTTCTTTTCTTTTCTTTTTTTTATCTTATATATTTATTTTTTATTTATTTCGATCGGTGTTTTTATTAACGTAGTAAAAATTTGTTTATATAGCTTATTGTGGATGGTCTATTATGGCGGCTATTTTACCGGAAGTCGTTTATTTATTTATTTGGGTCAAATTATTTTGCTTGTTTTTATTTATTTTAATTTTTATTTTTTATCTTATATATTATTTATTTATTATTTTTATTTTGATCGGTGTTTTTATTAACCTCATAAAAATTTGTTTATATAGCTTATTTAACAGTTTTGTTTTTGTTTGGGAAGATAAAGCTATTTGTTGAATTTTGGGGTTGATTGTAGTGGTTTGTTCTGACTATTATTTTGGCGGGAACAGTTTTTAATTTATTTATTTGTATTGATTATCTTTATTTGTTTTTTTCTGAACGGCTAGTTTATCGGTATCGGTTGTTAGTTTATTTATATATTTGGATATATTTAGATCAATTTATTATACTTGTTATTTATTATTACACTGTATATTTTCTCTTTTTGGTTTTCGATTTTTAAGTAACGAAGCATATTATTTTTTTATTCATTTTTTTTATCGTTATATAACAGTTATAGCTATTTTTCGTCCGATTGTTTGTTTTGATTTTTTATAGTCTAATATTTTGTTTATTATTTACTTTATTTATTTATTTTGTTCCTTATTTTTTATTCTATTTCGTCTATTCTAACAGGTGTGCTTTGGTAATTTGTTTGGATTAATTTATTTTGCTTATTTTATTGTCATTTTGTCTGTTTATGTATTTATTTATTTTTTCAGTTTTCGATTTTTAAGTTACGTAGTAAAAATTTATTTTCATGTCTGCATTTTGAGATTAGCTCGGAACTTTTATTTAATAATTTATTTTGGTCTGGGTAGGTAATGATAGCTATTTTTTCCTCCAAGCAAAGTTTGCAAGTTTTTGATAGGTTGTTGTAGGCTGATGATTTTTTCCTTATTTTCCAAGATATTTTTGGTGTGGTGTGCGTTTTGTTTTTTATTTCCCAGATATACTCAGAAAGCATTGTGCTGTTCGCATATTTACTATTTGTGAAAGATGTTTTGTGTATATAATTTCTTTGTTTCCAGGGTCCTTCAGTTACTCCTATGTATACTTTTTCTTCATTAACTGGTGGTTTTATTGTGGCTTGGTAGATTACGTTGTTTTGTAAACAATTACCGTTTAAGGGACATTCGTTTTTTATTCTGCAGTTGCACGTGGGTTAAATTTGTTCGTTAGGTTTGTTAATAATTTTCCTGTTGTGCTTTTTTATTATTTGTGCCATGTTCTCGGTGCAACTGTAGCTGATTTCTACTGTGTTTTTGTTGAATATTTTGTGTAGGGTGCTTGATTCCGGGAAGTGTTTGTGTAAAAGTTTGAAGAATATTTTTCCTACGTTTGTTTTTACGTTTTTGCTGTACGGTGGGTTGAACCCATGGCGTTCTATATTAACAGGCCTCTGCATAACGCAGCGACTTCGATTGACTGGAGGCCGGCTGACAATTAGATCGTTTTAGTTTCAGTTTGAGCGAACTGCTGCGTACTGTGTACTCTTATGTTGTTGGCTCGAGAAATTCAAAGGAATCTTTTAATTTTACCTTTGGTTGGAATATCATTTAACTTATTTATTTGAAATAAGTATATTTGATTATTTTAGTTTGAGACCATACATTATTTATATTTAAATTGTAAAAAGTAAACTTTGGTGCTTAAATTTACTAGCACAAAAAGATTTACTTAAAAGTTTAAAGCCTTAACATTTTAAAATTAAATTTTAATTCATTTTTGGCATTTTCCCTCTTAAAGTTTGTTCAACATTTTTTGATTAAAGTTTAAAGAATTATTTATTGATAAAATGCAATTCTTTTTGAGTAATTTGTGTTATTTTAAGAAGCAAAACAAAACAACGTTTAACAAATTTGAACAGAATTTAATTTAGTAGTTTCTTCAAAGACGTAAAGAAAACTATTTTTATTATAAAATGAATTAAAAATGTTTTTTATTCATAAATTCAATGTCATTACTTAATTTGATATTTATTTTTGATATCGCTAAAAAAAAACATTGTTAGTATGAGTGAAAGTAAAACATAACGTCAACGAAATTAAAGTTTAATTTTCTCAACTTTTTAACCATGATAAAAAATTAGCATAAGTCAACATTTTTCTATTAAAAGTTTAAGTTTGAATAATAAATTTGAATAGAATTTGAATAGAGAAAGGTTCATTAACTTTTCTCTATTAAAACTTTATCCAACATTTACATTAAAAGTAAAAAAAACAAAAAAACAAACGAATTTCTTCGCGCTTTTGTTTCCGAAGTTAAAGAATAAATGATTATTTTTACTACATTAGTTACCATTTGGTGAACTGTAAGTATTTTTTTACTTATTAGAATTAAAGAAAAAATAACAATAATAACATTCAACTTCAAATTGAATTTTTTAATTTCTAGTTTAATGGCACTATGCAAATATTACTATTTTTGTTTGATTAAAAACAGTTTTATTGTTGATAATTAAACGATTAATAATATTGTGCAAAACTGCAAACCTGACAGTATTCTTCAAACAAAACCATACCCCTCCACCATTTTTTTTAAATTAAGAAGTGGATTCTCAAGCTGAAGGCAACTCTCTAAAATTTTTGGTTTTAATTAATTGTGTGTATTTGGGCGTGGATAAAAGCTGTAATTAAGAGTATAATTAATTTAGCTTGAAAATTTACTCCTAAATTGAAGTAGTAAGAGAAATATTTGTTAAAGATGTTTAATCTACCATTTCAGATACTACTTAATTCCTAGCCATGCCCCGGAAGTGCTGCGTGTTTGCTTGCAAAACAAATTACAGAAGCCAGCAAGACAAAACTATGTGTGGTGAGATTAATAAAATACCAGTTTATCGTTTTCCAAAAAACAAAGACGGGAGAGAGCAATGGATAAAATCAGTTCCAAATGCCAATCTAAATGTTACTAACAATACTGTTATTTGTCAACAACATTGGCCTTCAAATTTTGATACCATAAAAGTTAATGGAAAAATACGTCCAAGAAATCTACCGTCTGTATGGCCAGGTGTGCCAAGTAGTCAAATACCAACACCCTCAGCTGTTCAAAGGAATATAAAAAAAACTCCAGTACTGTTAGAAATCAAATTGCTGATGAACTTAATGCTTTTTTTAGAATTAGATAAAATTAATTATACAAATTTGAAAGAAAGTCTGCTTAACAACAAAAAAGACTTTATATGTCCAGTTGTAGCATTTTTGGATGAAAACAATCACCAAAATCTATTGATGGTATTCCTCTCTTTATGTTGAAAATTTATAACAATTTGCGCTTTGAAACATTTCATTATGGAGTTAAGTGTTATATTAGCAGCCTGTCCAAAACTCGTATAAATACAGTTGATACTTGGTCAAAACTGGAAGAAATCATCCGATATTTAAATTCTATGGCTTTTGATCACAAGAAAAATATCCTGAGTCAACAATTTTTAGCAATGGCTCCCAAAATGGTTGGAATAAAATACAGCTCAGATATAGTTGTGCATGCTTTTGGGTACTATGCATGGACATTGTATAATGAATTAAGATATGATTTTCAATTACCCTCATTAGCAACATTAGGAAGGATGACGTCAAAAGTTTCAAAACTTAAAGAAAAATCTTTTTTGTTATCTATATTTAATACTCTTAATACCAGTCAAAAAGGGTGCATAATTCTCCATGATGAAGTATTTATCAAAAAGATGTTGCTATATCATGGCAAACAACTATTTGGTAAATCAGTTGACAATCCATCTGTACTTGCTCAAACAGTACTTGGTATAATGTTGATATGTCTCAATGGGGGTGCAAATTTTCTTACAAAATTGATTCCAATTTCAAAATTAACATCCGCCTTTTTATTTGAACAAATTCAGTTAACAGTCCAAGCCATCACATCTGTATCAGCTGATGTAAAGGCTATTATATGTGATGGCAACCGCGTAAATCAAGCTTTTTTAAAATTATATCCTACACTTCCTGAAAAACCTTAGTTAACTGAAGATAATAAACATTTGCTTTTTAATTATGTTCATCTGTTGAAAAATATTCACAATTTGTGGCTGACAGAAAAAACAGGAGAACTAATTTTTGATGATGATGGAGTAAGTCGAGTTGCAAAATGGACACATCTTAAACAGTTATATCGTTTTGAATCTGAAAGACTAGTCAAACTTTCAGATTTAAATGAAATTTCCATTGCTCCAAAGCCAATAGAAAGACAACGGGTTTCTACTTGCCTCAGAGTGTTTTCTGAAAAAACATATAATGCACTTCTCACTCAGTCTGAAATAAGTGCAGGTAAGAATGATACTGCCCTCTTCATAAACAAGGTTTTGACATGGTGGAAAATTTTAAATGTTAAATCCCTTCAAATTGATAAATTACATAATGATCCTCTACAAGCTGAAATCAGATCTCCAAATGACACCCGACTTGATTTTATCATTGAATTTGGTAAAATGGCTGGCACTCAAGGTAATTGTAAAAAAAAACAATTATCCCAAAACACTGCTACTGCCATACATCATACTTGCAATGGAATTGTTAGTCTCTGTCGACACCTTTTAGCTACAAGTCATAAATATGTACTACTTGGGCAATTTTCAACTGATCCATTAGAAAAAGAATTTGGTAAACTTTGCCAAGGATCAGGTGGCACCTACTTTATAAATATTCAACAATGTATTGAAAAGCTGCATATTAAGCAGACATCTTTACTTTTAAATCAAAATGTAAATATTGATGAATTTGATGTTAATCCAGGTCACCAATGTACATCTTGTGATTATAAACTTTGTGGGGAACGTTCAGAAATATTTGACAATCTGGAAAATTTAGAACCATATCTTTCCAATGAAATAAAATGGCTCTTGTGTACATAGCTGGATATATTACAAGAAATGATAATCAACCCAGTGAATGTGAAACCCATTTTTATTATGAAAAGTATGGAAAATATACCAAATTAATTGACCATGGAAAACTAAAAGTTCCTTCTGACCACACTTGTCAATGGCTATTTTTTTTGTTTCATCCTTTTCCATACAATAAAGGAAAAGGTTTGCTATAAATCATTAAGTAACATTTTTATGCTTATTTCTGAGTTTCATTTTTTTCAACATGGAGAAAAAGCATGCTTCTATTTTTGCAAATATAGTTGTGAAAAATTTTTGAAAACATGGCACACCTAGATCAGAAAAAGAACCAGCTCTAAAAGTTTTGAAACTTTCCTAGAATAATTTTGTTTTATTTGTCTATATTTCTGCGATGATTGATTGTTATGTACACACTTCAGCTGATGTCTTCCAGCCTTCTCGGGTTCTGCTTGTCAAACCCAGTAACTGTAATGTAAATTTAAACCAAAGTCTTTATTCACTCACAGGGAATAGATTGAATAAAGGATTCAGTGACACCTGTAAATAATATAAATTTCTGATTCAATATATCTTTTACCAGAAATCATAATTACCCCCTTTGTGTTGTTTAATAATTATCAGTGTTCATAGCAAAAATATATATTTTCATTTATTTATCCTTCAACACATCCTATTATCCTCAGGTGTGAATAAAAATGTTATTCTAAGTATTTCATAAAGTGGTTGACTTCATTTTCTTCTAAAATTTCTGAAAATCCTACATTTTTCAATCGGCTTCCAGTTCTGGCTCTCAGTTGCGCCATGACTTGGCCTGGAGTATATATATATATATATATGGTTGAACCATATGACATTTCTTTTCCTATTGGCCTTTTTTGTGTTCTGTGGTGAGTATGTGAGTGTTGCTGGGAATCCGCTATCTTTTAGGGCTGTTTCGTAGTCTTTCTTACCTTTGTTAAATATAGATTCATTGAAGGAATTGTCGGAAAGCCTGCGGTTAATCGATTTTGGTATCTGTTTGATTATAGAAGGCGGGTGGTTGGAATATGTGTGTATATAGAGTGGTTTATCATTGGGTTTTCTGTATGGTTTGTATGTGCCTTTTCTTAGGTTGAAGGTAACATCTAGAAAATCTACTTGTAGCAATGGAATGTTTTTCAAAACACACGTTTTGTAAGGGTGCTAACCACATATACATAGTAGTTCACTCTAAACCAGACTGACAGTCATACTAACACCTTCCTCATTTTGTATTATTATTCCATGTAATATTTCTTCGTTATTTCTACTCTTGTGTTCGTGTTGTTCTTCCTTGGTCCTAACATGGACCATAACATATATATATATATATATATATATATATATATATATATGAAGAAATATAGTTTTAAGATGTGCTATATTTATGGAATAAAGTTGTCAATATCAGAGATAGAGCATTATGTAAATATAAACATAAAGTAAAAGTCGACATTGAAGTCAAAACTCAGAGGCGAGAGGCTGTTTCATGTTGGACGCAATCGTCAGGCCATATATATATATATATATATATATATATATATATATATGATAAAAATTGGTAATCAGGCATAAGCCATTATCAAAGAGATTTTGTTTTCGATGCGATGTCAGTTTCATCATTTTTCAAATATTTCGTCTTCGCGAACTGTCATGAGAAAATTGACATGACACCCATAGACGCGATATTTAACAAGATTTCTTGAATATTCAAGCCGCTAGTTGGAAATAAATAAATATACTGTTTGATAAATAAAAAAAACAAGAGATTCTCTACTTAAATACGAGTATCCATTAAAAATAACGTTTTAAACAAATATATATATATATATATCCATCTCACCATATATATATATATATATATATATATATATATATATATATATATATATATATATAGGGTGACATGGATACATTATCTAAATTACGTAAAAATGAAAATAACACTGACATCTCAATTTAACAATCTGAAGAGTTAGGTGGCCAGATGTAAGCAGTGATGGACTCTCGGAAATTGTCTGACGAACATGACTTGGTTTTCCTGCTTGTGCGTCATAGTGCAGAGTCCTGTTGCCAGACATAAGGTGTTCTAGAAGCCACCCTCTTGACCTAGAGCAGCACTACCTGCTCAAGGCATTTGATGTAGGCTTCCGTTTTAAATCTGAGGCCCTGATCAACAATTTCGTGAATTCTTTTCTCATCAGAAGGAACAGAAAGATTTTTCCTAGCTGCTAGCTGCCGTAACATCTTAATCACCATTAGACTCATCCAACTCTTTCCGAATCCTCTGAACTGTCCTCAGATTGACAGTGAAACACACTGAAATACTCGTATTGGAGTCTCCGGCGCGAATGCCAAGCAGTACAGCACGCCGTTTCCAACTTTCTGGCATTACGGTTCTCTTTTTCTCACAGACGGTGACATTATCATACTCTGCAGTTAACAAAAAACAAACAACACGCATGCGCAAAATTAAAAATATGAAATGGCGACAATTTATCCATCGCAACACGTATATATATATATATATATATATATATATATATATATATATATATATAATTTTTTATTTAAAAATTATGACATAAATATGTTATACAATCACTACAAAAATAGCCATTTTGTTTCAACACCTCCGGTGTCTTATCAAGTGATGATGTTGTATATATATATATATATATATATATATATATATATATATATATAAATAAATATAAAAGTGAACATAGAAGTCAACACTTAGAGGCGACAGTCTGTTTCATGCGAGTGCAATCGTCAGGGTTGCCTGATGATTGTACTAGCATGAAACAGACTGTCGCCTCTAAGTGTTGACTTCTATGTTCACTTTTATATTTACACACACTCTATCTCTGATATTGAGCACTTTATCCCATAAATATAGCACACTTTAAGACTATATTTCTTCATATATATATATATATATATATATATATATATATATATATATATATATCGAAGTATAGGATTGGTGTATACGGGATAAATTCGAATGACCAAAAAATTATATTCTTAAATGTGTGCTCAATACAGAGTAGAGCAAATATAATTATTTATTCAAAAATTATAACATAAATATGTTATAAAATCATTAGAAAAATAGCCATTTTGTTTCAACACTTCTGGGGTCTTATCAAGTGATGGTGTTGACATTGAACAACATCACCAGAAGTGTTGAAACAAAATGGCTATTTTTCTAGTGATTTTGTAACATATTTATCTTATAATTTTCGAATATATAATTATATATAGATACATATATATACATACATTACATACACACACACACACACACACACACACACACACACACACACACACACATATATATATATATATATATATATATATATATATATATATATATATATATATGTATGTATGTATGTATGTATATATATATATATATATATATATATATATATATATATATATATATATATATATATATATATATATCACTATTTCTGCATTCTTCGTTTAACTAGTTAAGGTAGAAGTAGAAGCAGTATTTATGAATAAATAATAAACATTATTCCGAAAATATGGATTTGTTGGAGAATATTTTCTATTTTCACTATACTTTGTATGAAAAAAAAATCGCGCAAACTCTGAAAGTGATTTTTTTTATGGCAAGAGAAACATTCTAAAACAGATTTTTCTTATTTGAATAATTTGCTTTTTGTTTCTTTTTTTTTTGTATCTTTTTGTTGTTGTTCTTTCAAAGCATGAAGATCAGTTTCTATTCCTTCCCTCAAATAACTGCGACAACCATATGTGCTTTCATTTTTGGCTTCCGTCTCTTTCCAATTTCCCGTACGTCGAAAACACATCAGCGAAAGAACGGGGAAGAAAGGACAAATATTACAGAATTCGGATATCGCCCCACCCACCGCGCCACATCTCCTCCCCCACTGCAAACATATTTTTAAACAAATCGTCATTAATAATATTTTAAACGGGGAATTACTACAGCCATAACACGGTCAAAAGAACCAAAAGCAAAAAAAAAAAAGGAAAGAAAAAAGAAAACAAAAATTCCCTTGAAATTTAATTTAGATGCCGATTGGAAAAGTAAAATAAAATAAATGAAAAAAAAACGTCCAACAGACTATATTCGCTTATTAATAAAATATTTTAAAACCTCTATAAACTTCAAAATTTTCACTTTGCGTTCATTCCCTTAAAAACAGAATTATATTTCAAGGGAAAAAGGAACCATTTTTATTTTTTAAAGCACATGCATATAGAATATTTTTGAATTGCGTATTTACATCCAATATGGCTGCGATGGTATAAAATTTAATTTATTTCCTCCTTCTTTGGTTTATATAAAAATATTTAAAAGCAAATTACCGAGAATTTAAAAAATCTGTTATATATATATATATATATATATATATATATATATATATATATATATATATATATATATATATATATATATATATATATATTAATATGTATATATATATGTGTGTGTGTGTGTGTTTATGCGTGTGTGTGTAGACAGAGAGAGAAAGAGAGTGAGATGAAAATGTGTGTATATATATATATATATATATAAATATGTACATGCATGTACATATATATGCATATATATGTGTGTGTGTGTGTGTGTGTGTGTGTGTGTATGTATGCATGCATTTTATATATATATATATTATATTTTATATACGCAGTACTTACTGGAAAGCGTTCAATATGGGTGACAGAGCTGACATAATCGTAAAAGCTTAAAACCCAGGGTAACAAACTCATATCCATACGACATATATATATATATATATATATATATATATATATATATATATATATATATATATATATATATGTATATTTATTAATATATATATATTAAATAGCTCTGTTAATTAACATTGAGCACTCTTTTTTCTTACACTATAGAGTATTTATATATATATTTATATACGATCGATCGCTTGTCTACCTACGTATATTTACCCATTTAGATATATATATATATTTATATATATATATGTGTGTGTGTGTGTGTGTGTGTGTGTGTGTGTGTGTGTGTGTGTGTGTGTGTGTGTGTGTGTGTGTGTGTGTGTGCAAATATACAGAAAAATAGGAAAGAACACGTTAGGTAAATAATCCGGAGTATTTTTGTTTTTAATTTTAAATAAACAGTGCTCAATACAAAAGTAGAGCCTAATTTATAATTATATATATATATTATAATTAAAATTATATATATATGTGTGTGTGTGTGTATGTGTGTGTGTGTGGCTACTTTCCTCTGTTTCTCATACCTTCAATATGTCCTGTGAGTGTCAAATTCGCCAGACCCTATTTCATCTGTCCCTTTCTTATAAATATTAATGTCCTTTTCGTTTCCATTTTCCTTAAAACATCCGTGTTGCTTACATATTCAGTCTATAGGATTCTCAGCATCCTTTTGTAGAACCACAATTCAATTGCCTCTTCCTCGTTCATGAAGAGATCGGCCAGCATTTACTGCTGCAGAGGAGGACTAATAGGATCCCATTGATACGTCCACTTGACCAAATGCCCAGTCTTTGTTACAGGTCGCTGACTGTCTGTCTGTTCTTATTTTATCTTCCATAACTCTTTGAACACTGAGCACCATTTTACCGGTGGTAGAGAAAAATGACATTCACACAAGCTCGCTTTTTACCTTTTCCTTCGATGTCTTGTGTGTATCAAATTCTCTAGGCCTTCCTTCTTTACTTATGTATCCTAGAAGTTTCAGCCTTATTTTGAGTATATTTTTTCCCATTTTCCTTCTTCGTTGCTTGCGCACTCCATCCACGGTATCCTCAGAATCCATCTATCACCCAGCATTAACTGCAATCTTTTCTTTCTTTCTAATTAAATTTTCCTGTTTCTTAGTAGTTTTCTTAGCTTTTGGAAAGCATCCTGTGAAAGGAACAATTAAGAGTAATAACAGACCTATAACATGCATGCTTCTAAGTAGAAAACTTGCAGCAGTACGTGTGAGTTTTTTATAAGCCCAAGAATTTCTGCCTGAAAATATTTTTAAAAATCGAAACTACTATCTTACGATGATCTTATTTTTTTTCTGGTGTTATCACCGGAAAAAAAAAGATCATCGTGTTCTTTATTTGAAGGGACAGTTAACGACCTTTAAAACGCTTAAAGAACTAAGCAGCAATTGCAAGAAAAGACAATGTTTGGTTGTCGTTAATAGGAACAAACTAACATACAAATTATAAATCTGAAATACCACAATCAAGTAAGTACAACAGTTTAAATATTTATGGAAAGTATTTTAACAGAGGACGGAGAGTGCGACACCGAAATCCGAAGTCACATTAGGATGGCGAAAGATGCCTTCCAAAAGCTAAGCAGAGTATTAAGAAACAGGAAAATTTCATTAGAAAGAAAGAAAAGCGGACTGAAATATCAGTTCTCCTGCATGGCAATGAATGCTGGACAATCTCCTCAGAGATGAAGAAGAGACTTGAAGAAGCAGAAATGTTGTTCTGCAGAAAGATGTTGAGAATACCATGGACCGAACATGGGAGCAACGACGCTGTTTTAGCGAAAAGTGAAACAAAAGGACACTTACATTTAGAATCAGAAAGCAATAGTTAGCATTTCTCGGGAATAAAGTGAGGAAAGAGAGCTTAGAAAATTTGATACTCACAGGGCAGATTGAAGGCAAGACGGACAGGGGAAAGCAACGAATAACCTTGAGATTGAAGAAAAAAATGGCGGAACAAGGTTTACAAGAGATAGCAAATATTTAATAAGATCTACGAGGGGCAGTAAATTGTGAAGAAGAAGAAGAAGAAGAAAAAGAAAATGAAGAAGAAGAAGAAGAGGAGGAGGAGGAGCAGAAGAAGAAGAATGTGAAGAAGAAGAAGAAGGTGGAGGAGAAGAAGAAGAAGGAGGAGGAGGAGAAGAAGAAGAATGTGAACAAGAAGAAGAAGGTGGAGGAGAAGAAGAAGAAGGAGGAAGAGGAGGAGAAGAAGAAGAATGTGAAAAAGAAGAAGAAGGTGGAGGAGAAGAAGAAAAAGAAGAAGAAGAAGAAGAAGAAGAAGAATGTGAAGAAGAAGAAGAAGAAGGAGGAGGAAGAGGAGGAAGAAGAAGTAGAAGGAGGAAGGGAGGAGAAGGAGGAGAAGAAGAAGAAACCATTTTTTGTCATTGAGTGAGATATTGTTATCTCTCACACTTATAATGGTTGTGAGTTCAATCCTTGGTTAGGATATTTATACTTGTACTCAAGAAATACGGACAAGTAATAACTCTGCAATTCTAAATTCTAAAGAAGAACTACGCGATACCCTTAGACATGAGCAGTGGAACGAGGACAGTCTACCACCCATAAATTAAATAAACGGTTCAGTTCATAATTCTCTTTAGGTCATCCATATCGATATACTCCTGAGGACGACCGAAACACTTTGGCAAGATGACGACAATAGTCCGTATATAAAAAATGTAAATAATGATAAGTCCTCATCGCAGATACTCAGACAAAAATTCAATATTTCTATCCGCCATTATAAGATCTGGAACCAAAAAGGTATAACTTAATAAAGAACAGATGATTCGTACCAAAGAACATGGAAGAAATAAGAAAATTTATTCAGTACTAAAGGGAGCCAACAAATTCAAAATGGAATTTCAAGTGAGTGAGGAATTTCAAATAAACCCTAATGCATCTACTGCAGCGGCAAAGAACCTAAAAAAGAAAGTAAAAGCAAATGCAATGTACTAAATGCAGAAAGGGTGTCAAGATAAGCGTCTTCATGGTCAATACTGCGTCCGTACCAAACAAACTGATATAAAGAAAACCCGTACCTATCAGTGGCTACGTAGTGCAGGGTTAAAAGCTGAAAGTGAAGTTTTTATTCTTGCTGCTCACAACAAATACTTGCTAACTAGAAATTACCAAGCACACGTACTGAAAAATTGTGTTGACTCCAAATGGAGATTCTGTGATAAATATCCAGAAATAATTAACCATCTTGTATCAGGTTTCACGGTGTTAGCATCAACTGAATCTAAAACCAATCATGACAGAGTGGGCGAATATCTACATTGGAAAATATGCAACTTTTACGGGAAAGAAACTGAGAGTAACTGGTATGAACCTCACGCAGATCCGGTTAAAGACATTGGACCTGTAATAATTCTGTGACTTTACAATACACAGATAGAAGAATCAAAGCTAATCACCCAGACATCGCGTGTGATCAAAGACCCACGAGAACAGAAGATGCCTTCTTACTGACATGGCAGTCTCTGTGGATTGTAATGTATTTTTGAAGATCTTCAAAGATCTATCAAAATACAAGGATCTTGACGGGAAAATATCAAAGATGTGGCACACGAGGTCATCGATAATTTCAGTTGTAGGACTGATTGGAAAATGGTTTCGATAGACTCATTGAAGGGATTCCTGGTCGCCTATTCCTTAAAAAAGATGAAAAAAAATAATACTCACAAGAACAGCTCACACATGACGAAGAGCTTTATCTGGACCTTATTTTTTTTAATTTTCTTAATAAAAATGTTCATGAATCCATTTCTGGCCTGAGGTCTCTGGTTGGGATCCGGAAGAAAATGTATATATAAATAGCCAAGGAAATATTATTATTAATAATAATAATAATTATAATAATAAGATGCAGATTCTGTGACAAATATCCAGAAACCATTGATCATCTTATATCAGGTTGCACGATATTGGCATCCACTGAATATAAAACCCGGCATGACAGAGTGGGCCAATATCTGCACTGGAAAATTTGCAACTCCTATGGGAAGGAAACTGGAAGAAATTGGTACGAACACCACCCTGACCCGGTTACGGAGATAGGACCTGTTACAATTCTATGGGACTACACAATACACACTGACAGAACAATCAAAGCCAACCGCCCAGACATTGTTATTAAAGACCACAAACAAAATAAGTGCCTCCTTATTGATATGGCAGTCCCTGCAGACTGCAATGTGTCTTTGAAGATATTCGAAAAACTGTCAAAATACAAGGACCTTGAAATCGAAATCTCAAAAATGTGGCACATGGGAACATCAACAATTCCTGTCGTAGTTGGAGCCCTTGGACTGGTTGGAAAAGATTCCAGTAGGCTGATTGAGGGGATCCCTGAAAGTGTCTTGATGCCATTTCTAACCTTATGTCCCTGGGCGGGACCCGGAAAGAAATGTGTAAACGCCAGATATCAAAGAAAAAAAAATAATAATAATAAAATATAAACTATCAAAATACAAGGATCTTGAAGTGAAAATCTCTAAGATGTGGCACAAAAGGACAACAATAATTACAGTTGTAGTTGGAGCCCTCAGATTGATTGGAAAAAGAAATACAAAAAAAATGCACTCAAAAATACAGCTGACACATTACAAAGAACTTTATCTATGTAAAATGTATGTAATCTTAGGCCTTTTTTTTTTTTTACAAAAATGATCGGTGGAAAGTGTCATGAAGCCATTTCTGAACTTAGGTCTCTGGTTGGAACCCGGAAGAAAATGTGTATACAACGGAAATCCAAGGAAATAATAATAATAATAATAATTGAAAAGATTCCGATAGACGCATTGAAGAGATTCCTTATAACCCACACCTTAAAGTAATACAAAAAATTGTACTCACACAAAAGTACAGCTCACACATTACGAAGAGCTTTATCTATGTAAAAGATATGCGATCTTAGATTTTCAGTGGAAAATGTCATCAAGCCATATTTGACCATAGGTCTCTGGTTGGGACCCGGAAAGAAATGTGTATACAACAGAAATCAAAGGAAATAATAATAATAATAATAATAATAATAATAATAATAATAATAATAATAATATTATGAAATTCAAAGAGAAATACTATGAAGGTGAGGTCATCAACGGTAACAGAAAATGACGAAGCTACTCGTCTGTGGGATAATCCAAACCAAAATGATCAAAAAACGAAGACCAAAAGACCTGAGAAATTAGGGTGATTACAGAAAAACTCTCCAAGTATAAAAACCTAGAAATAGAATTTGAGCAAATGTGGAGTATAAGGACAACATTGTTAACCAATACTCTCGGTTTGGTTAAGAAAGCCATGGAACATGCGAGAGTAAATCTGTAGCAATATCAAGTATTGAATATCGATCTCCGTGTATTAATGAGGACTTTGGCCATCAGATAAAACCATCACACGCTCATTGAACAAATAAGGGCATACTATTTTGAATAGTATCATTTTTTGTTCTTTTATACTAAAAACAGGAGTAGATAAATACACCTACCGCCAGGTTCACACTTCTTCACCATTTTTTGAACAAGAGTTGAGGTTTATCCCTTGAATCCTGATTAAGATTGGGTTTCCGGTTCCTTATCCTAAAATGTTCTGATTCTCTTTCACTCATTGCGTCTAAAAATGTCTACCCAATACAAGGCCCATGCGCCCCTCAAGGTAGAGTGTTACTAAATGAGGTTTTTGATGGGCGTAAGAGGGGGAGGAAAGTATAGAATATGAGGACGATTTAAGACTGTGGTATTTGGAGAATCTCTTCCACAAATTAGCGGCTCTGGAAAAAGGGAGCCTTACAAGAAATGGCGGCAAGATGGCTAAAAGTCTTATCTGAAGAGTTGAAATTATTTTAGTGTATTTTAAACATTTTGTGGGCTGTACAATTATGCTCTCTTTCTCACTCTCTCTCTCTCTCTCTATATATATATATGTGTGTGTGTGTGTGTATATATATATATATATATATATATATATATATATATATATATATATAGTTTACGAAAAACTAGGTAATCCGTATGGGAGGAGGATAAAATCCAGAGAGCTCAATGTAACTACAGAGCTAATAATTTAAATAAAAACAGACCACTTTAAGGTTCCATGTAATAAATTATTTCACCACAGCCCTTTTAAAGGACCGCGGATCATCAGACTTTACTTCCAAAGGTTGAAAGGAAAAATGAAATTTACACACTTTTGACGGGCAGTATTAAGCATATGTAAATTAACGAAGTGAGGAAGTGAGGGGGGAAAGAGACATGATTGAGTTAGATGTAATTTAAAATTTCAATTCCTTCATATTTAATATTATTTGGGGAGGTCCAGACATTGACACATTTAATTGGTTAACTTAACGGAAGTTATATATTGATATAGAAGGGGGAGAGGAGAAAAAAGACAAAAAAGGAAAAAGAAAAAGAAGGAAGTCATGAGAGAAGGTGTCACTAAATTTCTTTGGAATGAATTAAATTCATGAATCAAATTCAAACTGATAGAGATATCACCTTAATCAATTACAACTAGAAGTAAACTCATATTTTAAAATAAAATTTTAGTCTTTTAAAGTATATTCTATGAATATTTTTCTAATCGACTATTTCATATTAGATCCCCAAAATTTTTGTAATAAAGTTTTTTTAAAAACTTAAATCGCTAACAAACATCAAATTAAATTCCTTATAGACTGTTTAAACATTCAAATTTATATCAAACATTATAATATTTATGAACCCCTAAAATAACACTCTCAAAGTAAAGCAAAACAGCGTCTATTTCGGGCCTTTCATCAATCAAAATCATTTAATGAAAACAGTCCTTGAATA
This sequence comes from Acanthosepion esculentum, assembly GCA_964036315.1. NCBI lineage: Eukaryota > Metazoa > Mollusca > Cephalopoda > Sepiida > Sepiidae > Acanthosepion > Acanthosepion esculentum. Next base: position 65,578,427 of record OZ038519.1, read on the forward strand.
AAAGAACACTAATGACAGACTGCTAATTAATGAAATATACTTATTTTTAAATCAATATGCAAATTAATTAAACACAATATCATCATCAGTGTGTTGTTTATTTCAACACAAATATTGTCGTTTATTTCAAGGTGCTGCGTTCATAAGAAGTAAAAAAGATTTTTGCTTGTGAAGTGAAAGTACTCGGAATAAAATAATATGTATCAACACGGTAATTTTCTCTCTTTTTTTAATAATGACACCAAAAAGCTTGTCCGTGAATATGGAAGGATACAATTGAAAAATAAGTAATCAAATGTGTCTAAATTATTCAATGAAACGTCTCAATGAAAACATGCTGCCAAAACATGCAATATATATATATATATATATATATTATAAATTAATAGATTTAAAATATGGTTTTACCGCTACACAGTGATGACCATGGTCATCACTGTGTAGCGGTAAAACCATATTTTAAATCTATTAATTTATAATATTAATGCTCTGTAAATTTAAATTTACATAGAGCACTATTGTGTAAAAATAAAAATATCTATAAGAACACCGGATTTTATATCTTACTGTTCTTTCCTTTTTATTTATATATACATATATATATATATATATATATATATATATATATATATATATGTATATATATATATATATATACATATGCAAGTTTTATTAAAATCGACTGAAAAACCTTTTTGTACATGGGGATTATGATATTATAAAATGGAAGCATTATTAATAAAAAAGGAAAAAAGCAAACATTCAATAATATCAATTATGAACCCATCCACAATGTTTTGAAAATAAAACATTCCTAACTCTAGATACATACATAAAACAATCCATACATTCAGTTAAAAGGAAAAATAAAATTCGTCCTTGATAATGGATAAAAGTGTAGCCGAAAGAGCTTGAATATATAAAACATTTGGACAATTCTTATATAATTTATATCCTGAAAAGAAAATCAATTATAAGAACACATGAAAAATTATATAAAAAACTTAACTAAAGCACCTTGGCAGTCGATTTTAATGAATCTTGCATAAAAGTGGATTGCACAAATACACAATATATATATATATATATATATATATATATATATATATATATATATGTGTGTGTGAGTGTCATTCGCAGACTGTACTGTTTCGCTGTATCACAGCTCCTCAGTGCGACTAGACAACCGAATGCCTCAAGCCCGGATCGAAACCCAACCGATTTGGTGTCAGAGCTTCTACCAGTGAGCCATTTTCAATGTCTTAAAAGAAAAAGGCAAGCCTTTTCTTTAATTTCTCACGACATTTGTGTCGAGTTTCAAATCAAATTAAGCAAATGGAAATAAATTTTTACTTTTTTTTTCCACAAAGAAAACGAAATGGAAGATTTCTTTTTAATGGTACCTTTTTCATATGATTTAAATTACATTTTCTGAAAGAATATACTTCCTTTCTTAAACATCATTTTGTTTCCAGGTATTCTGTTGGGAAGCATTTTCATATTTCCATAAGTTCTGGATTTGTTTTTCACTTTATTATTTTTTGTTTTATAATTAGAATTTATTTTTGATATTTCTTTTTTCCCTTTTTATAAAGAAAAATGGTGTTTTAAAGTTTAAGATTTCAGTGTGTTACAAATTAATGGCAGTGTGATAATAAAAAAAACACTTCCCATCTCCCCTCTCGTTTGTAACCATCCACGATAATAAAATAAGCGTTTTCTTGCGCTAAAACTGAATTAGTCAAATAGACTATTTACACTATTTACATTGTTCAGATTGCAGTCCTCATCTTTATTGTCATATTCACGACATTTCGGCCATTGTACGCTCCAAACTTCTTCAGGTGATATATGCTGGAATTTCGAACCGAATCCACGGGGGTAGATTATTCTAATTCCACATGCCATGCCTTGTCTGGATATACGCTCAAGGACACATGACCCAGTTTGATAAAAGCGTTGGTTGAGCAATCCAAAAGGTGACTTGACACATAGTTGTGCGTTCAATAGCTAGCCACAGTAGGGGGAACAAAAATTGGCGTGTTGAGTTACTAAAGAGAATTTTCTGATACTGAAATATTTAAAAGAGGCATGGCATGTTGAATAAGAACACTTTACCCCCGTGGACTAAATAAAGGTTTCGGGTCGATATTCCAGCTGAAGAAGTTCGGAGCGTACAATTGTCGAAATGTCGTGAATATAACAATAAAGATGAGGACAACTGTCCGTATAATGCAAATTTTGTAAAAAGTTACAACAGCTCATCTGAGAGATATAGAGAGAGCATGTAGAAGGTCGGAGCGTCCAATGGTCGAAACGTGAATATCACAATAAAGATGAGGACAACAGTCTGAACAATGTAAATAATTACAATACCTAATTTCAGAAATAGAGACAGATATAGTCAGATAAAACTTTATAAGCCTCTTAGAGTTGTTGCTATATTAGAGCCAGCATATTACGAAGTTGCTTGGGCACCTGGAGGTGGTGTAAAGGTTAGCAAGTTTGTCTCGCTAGAACAATTACGACTGAGTAGTGAGTTCGATCCTCACTGGGTGTCCCCTACTTTCGACCTTGTGCCAGATCTAAGCTACGCTTGGAAAATCACTATTATGAAGCAGGTTATTCTAATCTCTAAAAGACGACGAAATGTTAGATTTGCTTAAACGAAGCAGAATATTTGGAAGAAGAACTGCCAAAGCGAAAGGTTCTGCTTTACGGTGGACATTGATGGATTGATTTAACGGCATATCAACACCTTATGGGTCATTTAATGCCGAAATTTAATTTTCTTGGGAGCCTTGAAATAATAAAAATATGATATATGTTATTCTGCTTTCACAGTTGAATACATGGTAGATGATACTCAGCTTTTGTGTATATGCATGTTTGTGTGGACATAATTATTTGAGGTGGTGTATGTGTGTTTTATATCGTAGTTTTTTTTTTTGAAGTTCTATTTTGGAATACACTTTGATTTCTTTAAGAAATTCTCGGAATATTATATGGATTAATGCCATGAAAGAGTTCTTTCATGTTGGTTGTTTGGTTGATTTTGTTTATTGGCATATCAACACCTGTATGGGTCATTTAATACAAAAATCTAAATATTCTAAACACAGTTTTATGGCTTCAATTGTAGATAAAATATGTTGTTGGTCATTTTGCTATAAAATGTATTGTTGTTTGGTTGGATGATTATGTTTAGCGGCATATCAACATCTCTATGGGTTATTTAATGGGGTAAACTACATATATTGTACGTAAATTTATACTTTCAGGGTATAGTTATTTTATATATTATATATATATATATATATATATATATATATATATATTGGGCTGGTGCATAATTATCAGGCGTTTTTGTAGGTGAGTTATTTTTGTTAATAAAAATTGCTGTTTTGTTTACTTTTTTTAATAAAAATATTATTTTATTTTCAACTTATAAAAATGCGTGTCGATAATCATACGCCCCGGAATAATCATTTAAAAATGTTATTGTTGAATTGTTGTGTTTTTTTTTAAATAAATATTGTTTAAAAACGCCTGATAATTATGCACCAATCCAATAGTTTGTAGTTCATAAAAACTTTCGATTCTCATGTCATTGATTTTTTTAAAAAATGAATGTATTTATTGAACAAAGTAACTAATAATAACAAAACAAAAGTCATTGAAACAAAGCAAGTTCCGTCGACCAATGATGACAATTCCAGAACAACGTAACTATAAACAATTTTTTTCTATCCTCTGCCAGCCGCTATGATGGAGAAAGCATTACCTCGAACCGTCGCCAGAGAGACACACTGCAAGAGCCACTCCGTTTCGCGAGGCTCGTTCTTTAATCGAGACGCAGTTGCGCCAATCCTCCGAAGGAACGCCATCGAACGAGAGCCAATAACCCCTGAAGTCTCCACTGCCACAGGAGTATAATGTATTGTTGGTAATTTTACGATTTTTGTTTGGGGGTTCACTATTTGCCCAGAGCTGGGACCCTAACAATATCTACCACCCCGGGTCAGGGTGGACCTAGGAACAACAGCAGTTAAGAGGCGGTTCGATTCTCCTCAAAACCTCCAATATCCTGCTCAGAGGCCATGCAGCCGGGTGTACGTATTGTTGGTAATTCTGCTATAATGATATAAAATGTATTACTGGTATTTTTATGATAAAGGTGTATTTTTATACTTTCATAGTGTTTTGCTTTTGTTAAGTGCTCGCTATTTGTGCATAAGTGAAACGGGTCAGGGTGCAGGAACAGCAATAAAGAGATGGTACCACTCGCCTCAAAACCTCCAATCTCCCGATCTTGCTGCTGGATGTAGTTTATCGTCACACCGAGGACAATGGGATGGAAGACCAAATGAAATAAAATGCTGCAGATAAATGAAAATACAATCAAATTCGATCGGCATCGATTTGGCTTGTGTAACAAATGCAACATTTCATCTTAGTAGAGAATATAAGTCTCTGATTATTAATTATTTGACAGCGTTCGGGAAAGACGTCGCGGGAGGTTGTTGAATATCGCAATATCTTATATTTGCCGTCCTCTTGATTTCATTATGACGACGTTTCTCCATTGTCGTCATAGACATTTTGATTAAGAATTAAACTATCACGCATATTTCCCTTGCGTTTTCTTTCGCCTCTGTTCATTATTAAATGAAAAACTATTGATAACAATTCATTTGAAATTCCAAACAATTTATATCTTGCTTTCTTTTACGTTGGATATATAAGTTATTTTTATTAGCACACAATTCCAAATATGCACATTAATATATATATATATATATATATATATATATATATATATATATATATATATATATATATCTCATTCTCTCTCACTCGATATATATATACACAGATACATATATATATATATATGTATCTGTGTATATGTATATCGAGTGAGAGAGAATGATATATATATATATATATATATATATATATATATATATATATATATATATTTAAAGAAAAACAGACCATTTTAAGGCTCCAATGTAATAGTTTATTTCACCAGAGACCTTTTAAAGTACTCTGGATCATCATTTCAAAAAGTGATGTCTGATGATCCAGAGTACTTTAAAAGGTCTCTAGTGAAATAAACTATTACAATGGAGCCTTAAAGTGGTCTGTTTTTCTTTAAATTATTAGCTCTGAATTTTCATTGAGCTCTCAGGATATATATATATATATATATATATATATATATATCCGGAGGAAAAAAGACGGAGATATGAGCTCTCCACGTACACACATATTGATTATATAGTCAATAAATTAATAAATGGTAAAGCGTTTAGCTTATATATATATATATATATAGTGGGGGAAACAAATATTCGTACACATACAAATTTTTAATTTATTGTATTTCCAACTAATGAATAAACATACTGATGTGAAGTCGAGGTTTAGCACTCGTCCGTCGCTAAGCTCGTCCTTTTTACGTTATTCTCAGTGACGAGTTATATAGGTTTTCTCTTGCACTTATGCAAATTAGGCATATTAATTTGCCAGTGTCACTACATCTCCGTGAAACGTATAGGTTTTATACCTCTAGTAGTTCTTGTACCTTTTCTCATAACAGTTTCATTACTTTGCCCTACTTCTTTCTCTCCCGTATTTCTTTCTCTGGGAGACCTAGATCTGTCCCGCGCTAAGCTGTAATCATAGGCATTTTCTTGCATTATTTGATCTTCGTCCGAACTTTCAAACTCATTCTGGCCCATTTGATCCTACATTATTTTGTCTTCTGATGTTTCATCTTGTAACGGTTGTTCTAATAAATCATTAACGGACGGAATCGTAGACATTTCTTCATCATTTTGCTCTTCATATTCACCCTGGGTCCTTATTTAATCTGCATGGGCTAATACACTGTTGCCGTTTTCTCTATTTATTATAGCTGTATTGTGGCCTTTTTGCATGATAAATTCTGCCCTTTCCAGATTTGCTTCTTTGTTCTTTTTGTACCACATTTTTTCATTTGTGGAGTACGACATCGTTAGCAGAGCCCTAATTTGTCTTCCCATTAAAGCTGATGGGCTTTCTAGTCTTCCCGCTTGTGGTATTGTGCGATAGCTTAAAAGCAGCCTCGGTAGAAAAACTTTTACTTTTTCTTTTTGCTGAGAGCATGCTTTTAGTCCCGTTTTTACGGTCTGCACCATTCTTTCCGCTAACCCGTTCGACTGAGGGTGATATGGCGGTGTCTTATATGGTTTACATCCTATTTTTTTAACCATAAATTAAGATCTTCCTCACAAAATTCTGGTGCATTGTCAGATACCAGGGTTTTTGGTATGCCATTTCTGGAAAATATGACCCTTAGAATCTGTTTTATCGTAGAACTTTTCTTGTCTGGCACCCGGATTATTTCAGGTCAGCCTGAAAAAGAGTCTACTAGAATTAATAAGAGTCCCACTCCATTAATATACGCATGATCCATATGCACCCGACTCCACGGCTCCACTTCTCTAGGCCACGAATGGAAAGTAGTCTGTGTAAAGTTTCTTAATTATTTACATTTTTCGCACCTTTTTATATATTCTTCGACATCTCTTGAATATCCCGGCCACCATGCTTCTAATTTTATCTTTTTGTGTAGCCGCTACTCCACAGTGTATATCATCATGTACACTTTTTATTGCCAATTTTCTTTGTGTTTCTGGGGGAACTACCAGATCCCCATTACAAATCACTCCATGTTCTATCGTTAATTTCTGTCTTATTTCTTTGTAGGGTCTTTCCGCCCTAGAACAATTTCCCCATGAGTTTTTTCTTATTCTCGATATTATCCTACTTAGTACTGGATCATGTCTAGTTTCCGCAGCCATTCTATCTAAAGACAAAACATGTAAGTATGCATCTTCAAATTCTTCTTCTGTTTTATCTTTTGACACCTTGTAAAATCGCAATCTTGATAGTGCATCTACGTGTGGAATTGAATTTCCTTTGACATTCTATATCAAAATCAAATGCCATCAATCTTATTGCCCATCTTAGTATCCTCGATGTCGTAGCTTTGGGTAATTCTTTCCTTGGGTTAAATATAGGTATGTCCAATTTTGACCTTTTTAGCGTTTTTTTTTAGTTGTTTTTTTATCAGTTGAAAGACACATTAATTTCGAAATTCTTGTAAAAATTAACTACTTGTTGGATTTTAATGAAAACTTCAGAACTTATTCAGAAATGAATGAACTTATTTTAGAAATGTTTGTCTCTTTGAAAGTCATGGTATAAATATTTTTTTTTTATATCTGTTACCCCCCTCGAACTTAATTTTATGAAAACACAAAAAAAAATTTACTTGCAACCTCAATTTTTTTTTTTTAATTAAATGCACAAAACTCTGAAAAATCTAAATCATCGATTTTTTTTTGTTAAAAAAATGTCCGAAATTGTCCAAACTTTTACCTCAATTGTAAAAATACAAAACCCAATAAAACTAAGACAATATTTAATTAAGAAAGTTTTTAATGGCTTTTCTGAATAATATATACGAAGGTAATTATTATCTGAAAGAAAAAAAATTTTTTGATGAACAATAAATTTTTACATTAATTTTCTTTTTTTTTCAATTTTAAATACACAATATGACAAAAGGTTGTTATATATTTATACATTAAGTTCTTTCTGCAACCTTATGGAAATGATATATTATGTTCTCTACTTTTTAAAGATCATAAATTTGAAAGCTTATTAAAATCTGACAACCATAATTATTTTAAAAATAATTTTTAATATTCCAAAATTGTATTTAAAATCGTCTACAACGAAAGTACGGATGCACATTGTTGAAATAATGTCACATGAGTAGTTTCCTTTGATAGAAGCAAGTTTTTTTTTTTCAGAAATGGCTTTGTAACAAGAAAACAACACTTGTCAAGTTTTCTGAATATCGTCGTATTATTTTCAATTTTTTTCTTTTTCTATTCAAATATAATCGAATAGTGGGATAAAAGAAAATATCGACTATTTACAATTACAAAAAAAAAAAACGCCCTTGGAAGTCCACCCAAATTTTCAAGTTTGAAATCGAATGCATAAATTCATTGTACATTACTTTGGAATTATTATCCACACGACAAATTATCAATTAAAACGATTTTTGGAGTTTAAATTTTCTGGAGTTAGCTCGCTACTACTCAAACTAAAAAATACTTGTCGAGTCAAAACAAAACCAACATAGCTGCTATTAGCATGTTAATTTTATTAATAAATAAAATAAAACTCATATTACTGCCATATAATTATTAATAAATAGAAAAAAAATCTGCCTTAATAAAAAAGAAATAAAATCTCATTTCATTAAGTTAACCCGTTTCAATTAATGGTGTTTCATGTAATTTTTATATTCTCAGAAAAATATTTCATGACTGAAATAATAAACCTCAAGAAAAAATGTATTTTTTTTACTGTTTTATTTTTACTTGTAAAATTTGATTTTCTTTCATAATTTAAATGTTATTTTCAGTGCAGAATTCTTCCTCAAACGTAAGGTAAAAAAAAAAAAAAAAAATTTGAAAGTGAATTTTAAAAAAAAAAATCTACTAACCAGATTCACTTAAAATTAGAACGAATTATATCACTTTGGCGGTACCGTACAATAAATTTCAGTACCGTAAGTTGTGAATATATTGACGTACATCAATCAACGCCTGTCAAAATAGACTACACTGGTGGGAAATATCTCTCTTAAAAAAATTTCTGCTAAAAATGTAAGTAATGTTTCTTTCAAATTACATTAAGTATACTTTAATCATTCTAAATTTCCTAAGATAACAAAAGAAAAAGGTGTAATTGATTTTTCATGATTTTTTAACTAACAAACTGATCTTTCCGACAGAAATGTCGATAAGTTCGATTTTACGAAATTTTTTGACTCGAAAAAAAAAAAAAACAAGATTTTTAATAAAATTTTTAACATTTATAGGAAGGATTAAAAAATCTGAAAAAATATTCAGAAAATACTTTGGTCTTTCCTCTTTAATAACAACATATATATTTAAACGTTAAAATTGTTTTATCAATTTGGGGACCTTTTGTCGTCAAGGTATACCACTTTTTAGCGAAATATTGGACATACCTAGTTAAATATAAACTCTAATGGCCTATGATCACATCTTAACAGAAATTTTTTTCCAATTAAAAATTGTCAGGCTCTAGTAGTTGTCCACACGATAGCCAATGCTTCTTTCTCTATATTTGAATAATTAAATTCGGTGTTCGTTAGTCTTCTTGATAAATACATTATCGGATGTCCTTCTTGTGATAATATTCCCGATATTGAATGTTCGCTTGCATCTGTGGTTAACGTCATGTCCTTTTTTTGATCAAACATTTTCACTACTGGTTTCTTTGCCATAATTTCTTTTAATCTATCAAAAGCTTTTTGTTGTTCCTCTGACTAAATAAATTCAACATTCTTTTTTCTTAGATTTGCAAACGGTTCAATCAAGTCCATGTATTTTGGTAAATATCGCCTGTAAAAATTCACCAATCCCAAAAAAGACTCCAGTTCTTTTTTATTTGTAGGTGTAGCTACTTTTAGTATTTTTTCTATCAAGGCTTGGTCTGGTGATATACCTTCTTTTGAAATGGAATAACCTAAAAAAGATATTTTACTACAATTGCTTACACATTTTTTTCATTTATTGTCATTCCAACATTTCTTAATCTATTCAAGATTATGTCGGTTTTCTTTTTTAATTCCTTTTCATTAGTAGCTCCTATGTATATATCGTCCTGGTAACAAATCATATTTTTCATATTTTCTAAAACCTGTTCGATGACCCTTTGAAATATGGCGCCTGCAGTTTTTATTCCATATGGCATCCTTTTCCATCTTAGTAACCCTATTGGCGTATTTATCTTATTATTCTATGAAGTTATCGTCTATTGGTATTTGGTGGTATGCCGTTTTTAAATCTATTTTTGTAAAAATGCTCATTCCTGCCAGTTTATGTAATGCAACTTCAACATTCGGTATGGGATATGAATCTGAACAGATTTTGTGATTTACGCTTATTTTGTAATCTCCACAAATACGTAAATCACCATCTGTCTTCCTCAACACTACAATGGGCGATGCCCAGTTACTGTCCCCAGGGGGAACATGTTCAAGAAGGTCTTGTTCTATTAATGTTCGTAGTTTTGTTACTACTAATGGAAACAAATGTACTGATAATTTTCGTACCTCATAATAAGAGGGGGGACATTTTCTTTTAATTTTAAACTCGCTTTATAGTTTTTTAACTTTCCGATTTTTTCCAATTTTATCTCATTAATTAATTTGGTAGAATTTATGTTAAGCACGTCGTTTCCAAGAAGTCCGTGGTTCTTTTTACAACTTATGACAATTATAGGTATTACTTCAAATTTATCTTCTAACTCCAAGGAACCTTCAAAGTATCCTAAAGTTTTTATGACTGACCCATCAAATTGGCGGAGTTGTAAACTGCTCTTTAGTAAAGGTGGCTTTCCAATGCGTTCCAAAAAATCTTTTGGTATCAGCGTTACTTCACTCCCAGTATCAATTTCATATCTAAATTGCAGTTGTTAATTTTAACCTTTAATATAATGTCTTTTCTTTTGTTCAATTTTTTCTATATTCTTATCTTTTAATGTGAAGACTTCCATATTGGTTTCGTTTTCTTCAATTCTTTCAATGGTTTTCTTTTTGAATTTGCATACTGCTTGAAAATGGTTCTTTTTTAAGCAATTTGTACAGGTTTTTCCAAATGCTGGGCATTTTTCCCTTTTTATTTCGTGTTCACATCCACAATACGAACATTTTATCTTTTTTAACATGTATGTATCAGCGAATATTTGTTCGTTGGGTTGACTTCTATGATGGTTGTATTTCTGTATCAATTCCTGTTGCTGTATAAAGTCAATGCATGTATTTAAAGACATATTTCCTATTTGTAGTTGTTCCATTATTTTATATCGGTGGGATGCATTGCACATACCTTCAATTAACCTTATTTGAATCAAGTCCTCTTCAATAGTCTGTCCATCTTGTCCGAGTTTTTCAAATTCGCAATATCTACTCGCATTTCGTAGACGGTGTAGATATTTTATAATTGGTTCGTCAATTTCTTGTTTCATCGACATGAACTTTGTTCTTTCTGCCACTACCAGCCTTTTTTTTTTGGTCTCATATTTCTCCTTATAATCTGACTTATTTTTTTCGAAAGTCAGGTCTTCCAAGTTTGTGGGATATGCCATGGTGGAGACTTTCATTATCGCCTCGCATCCAGCTGTAGCCAAGAATAAATCCGAAATTTCATTTTCGACTCCCTTCTCTTTGTTTTCTTTCAGCTTTTTACTTCTCGCACTGGCAGAAAAGCAGCGAGTCCACGCATCCACAAAATCTGGATCTTCTAGAGACAAATTGTATCCTATCGGCGACGCCATTGATATGAAGTCGAGGTTTAGCACAAGGATATTCATTTTGTAAAAATACAAAATTGTGGCACAAGGCCGAAAAAGGGGAAGGGGTAGAGGTTGGTCCGCACTTTCTATCCTAGACGTAGCTAATCTGATTCACGACCCATTCATTCATTCATTACAATTTACACATTCACCAAAAGAACTCGTCCATCACCATTCAATCCTCCATACACCATAATACCGCATCCTCACAAGGGGAACCTACCAAAACGCGCCCCAATCCATAAAGATTTGATGATAATAAATAATACATAAAATTCTAATAAGGAAAAATGAGAGGGGAGGGAGATGAACCCAATAATCAACTAAAAATCAACACAAAATAAATTAAGCATAATTGATGTTAGCAGGGTCCGTCCAACCCTCAAAACAGAGAGGCCGCTGTATTCTGCCCATAGGACAAACTCAAGAAGCACTCTCGCTAAGGGAGTGGGGAAGGAGAAATTATAAGCGGGCAGAGAAATTTGAAAGCTGACCCAGTCGAGATAAAAGGGGGCCAAAATTACCTGGGGAGGTTGGGAATCTCGACTTGGATCATAACAAATGAGATAACCGGTCCCAGGCCAGGAACAACACTTACTCACATTAACTCGGTACACGAAAGCTTGTATAACCTAACCAAGGGGAGGGATCCACAGGAAACCACCCCGATGTGACCTAGGTTGACCTAGAAGAGAAAATCAAGGCTAGCCCCGTTCAAACGAACCAAGCTCGCCTCTTTTACCCACTTTTCGCAGAAGACTGTCGAATGCAATCGTTTTCTATCAGTTCTAATCTTCATCTTGAGCTGATGCTCAAAGAATCGGATTAGATCCTGATGAGAAAGACGATTAACTCGCAAGACTTCCTCTATTCGCGTCGTCCAAATCCCCATTCGGGCCGTGGCTAGCAGCGTCGGAAACACCATTCGTTTCACCCCGGAATACGGGGGCGACACATTGTCACACGCGTATGCGCGATCAACGAGCACAGGTTCTTCGGGAGCAAGACGAGCCGTCAGCTCGCCGACATGGTCCCATAAGGGGCGGACCCGGGGGCAATGGTAGAAGACGTGCGAAGCCGTTTCTTCTAAACCAAGACCACACCGTTCACAGTCTGGCAAATCCGCCAAGCCCCATAAGCCTTGTCGTTGAGAGGCCGCCGATTCCAAGCCAATCGCCAGGTAAGCGAAAACTCAGGGTTACTGAGGTAATCCGCCGGTGGCGCCCAAGACCAGTAGGAGCGAAACTCCTCCTCCGACAAGCAGAGCGTATCACGTAGGGGATCCTTCGCGGGCCCCTCCACTAATTCCCGATAGAAGACCTTCCTAGGCCGTGAAAGGTCACTGGACCGCGGAACAGCCAGCAAGGCCGACCGACACTCGCGAAGGAAATCCGATTGATCCCGGGGTTTACGACGGCGCTCAACCCGCGAGATGGGGGGACTGATAGCAAGGCAAGGGAACGCATCCCTAACAATCCCAGCCAGAATCGGATCTCCTCCTGTCAACGCGCGGCGTAGGAAAACCAACCTAGAGGTACGAATTTGGCTCTTCAGATGTGGTATTCCCAGCCCCCCATGACACGGACGTTTAGTGCAGACTAGTCTGTCGACCCGATTCACGCGTCCCCTCGATAAAATGGAGGATAACGATCGCTCGAGCGCCTTCCTGTGGTCATCACATAGAGGAAGTACAGACAATCGATAAAGAACAAGAGGGAAAATGTATGTAGCACACACCTCCGCCCTGCCCTTCACGGACAACCTCCATCGATTCCAAATCTGACCGGCCGAATCGACCTTTGCTCGTACTTCAGACCAATTTTTCTCCAACTGGAGGTCGGGTCCAAACCACACTCCAAGAATGCGGACAGGACCGTCTGTCCAACCGAAGCGGCCCGGAAGATCGACCCCCTTTCAGGCACTTAACCGCAAGCCGGACGACTTGTCACGGTTTATCTTGGCCCCTGTCACTTTCTCGTACCTATCAAGCACCTTCTGTAGCAGCTCAATGTCGCTGCGGGACGACACGAAAGCAGATACGTCATCGGCGTACGCAGAAATCATGGCTCGAGACCCTCCAGGAACGGCGATTCTGCGTAGGGCCGGACTGCACGTCTCGTCCTTCAGCCGGGGAAGGAGAGGTTCCAATGTCAAAGCACAAAGGAGAGGCGACAGCAGACAACCCTGGCGAACCGACCTAGACAGCACAAAAGCGCCCGACAACTTTCCGTTCACCTGTACCACAGCACTGGGGGAGCGATACAGGAGGCTAATCCAGCGGCAGAAGTCGGGTGCGAATCCAGCGGCCTGCAGGACAGTAGCAAGGTAGCGATGGTCAATCCTATCAAATGCCTTGGACTTATCCAAATTGATCAGCGCGGCCTCTTCGTCGTCTTTTACACCCTCTATTATTGTGCAGATCAGATGCAGGTTGCTCTGAATTGTTCGGCCGCTCACAGAACAAGTCTGCTCAGGACCCAACAGAGACTCGGCAACTGTTTGCAAGCGCTCCTGTAGGATCTTTGCCAAAATGTTTAACTCTGTGTTTAGCAGAGTTATGGGCCTATAATCATCTAGTTTACCCACAACACCCTTGCCCTTTTTCAACAGAGTGATCACACCTCTGGAAATCCGGTTGGGGATGGACCCCGACCAAAACAAGTTATTGAACACTGCAGTCAAAATCGGGACAAAGATGTGCGACAGCCTGAAGTACAATTCATAGGGCAAACCATCCAGACCGGGCGACTTGCCTCTGCCGACCTTCTTCAATGCCACGTAGACTTCGCCCTCCGTGATCTCTCCTTCGCAGCTAGCCGCTTCAACGGGCGCAAGCCGAGGAAAGTCAGCCAAATAGCAACGAAACTCCCCCTCACGGAGACCAGGCTCCTTGGTAAAACGGCCCTCGAAACGCCTCGCACATTTCGTCAGTGGCCCGAAGAGTATGTCCCTCCGGGGTATCGACTTGACGAATGTAACGGTCGCCACCTCGACGGACTTCTTCCCTGCGCAGATCTGCGCCTATATTCACAGCTTCGGAAGACATCTTGCTTAGCCTTTGTCTTATTACCTGGCCTCGCTATTGGAACGCTCCAGGGCCTCCTTAGCTAAAGCTATCTCTAGGGGATCCCCCAGCCACCACCCGGGAAAAACTAGCCTTAAGTGTCTTCACCTTTTCAGCTCTATCTAGGGCGAGCCGTTTACCGAAATCAGTGGTGAAGGACCTAATCCTATCCTTAAGTCTCTCTCACCACTTATTCCCATTACCGCCCCCACTAGTAGTTCCCGCTGCACTAATCTAATTAGCTGCTCCTGGAAGTCCCGCCTGTCCAGTAAAGACAGATTGAACTTCCAGTAACCAGCCATTCTAGGCCTATGTTCTAACGCCACCCGGGCACAAACAAGTTTGTGATCCGAGTAGCCTACCCAGTGGAACGTGGGACAATCTAACAGATCTATATCGGCTCTTCTAACTAACATTCTGTCAAGGTAGTCAAAAGGCCAATTAAGAGCCCACGTCAACATTTTCTCCCCGGGGTGATCGATCCGGTATCTATCGACGAGACCATAATCGTCAATCAGATCAATCGGGCTACTACGCCTCTTCTCCTGCTAGCACCCCGCCGCCGATCTAACTTGGGGTCCAGGATGGCATTCCAGTCTCCCATTAGAACTAGGCGCGTTGAATCCACTAGGAAAGGCCCTAACCGCCGAAAAAAGGAAACCCGCACCTCCCGGTCGTTGGGCGCATAAACCGCAACGACCCGAAACGAACCACTTTTCACGGCAATATCGGTCACGATTAACCGGCACTCGGCATCGCTATGCACAAGGTACACCTTGCGATGTTATCATATTTTTTTTAAATAATTATAATATAGGGTCTACTGTTGTATTGACCATTTTTTTTTAAATAAAAAAAAAATACGAAAGAACTTCGGATTATTTACATATTTTTCTATATATTTGCACACACACACACACAGATATATATATAAATATGAATTGTCTTCAAGAAGCTGGAGCAAGATATAAAAGGTCAGCCAATCTAACAGTGATCTCATCACACAATCCTCACTCTTGTTCCATATGTTGCCTCCTTTGTAAATGACCAGCGGGTCTTAAGTGCCACTTAAGATTATCCCACAAAATTTCATAACTGAATCAATTGTGAGATCCTCATACGTCGAAACCGACAGGAGAGTCCATGATTATTATGATATATATGATAAAATATAGTTTTAAGGTATGTTATATTTATGGGTTAAAACAATCATTATCGAGGATACATCGTGTGTATATATTACAATGGACGTGTCAATGGGTTTTGCTTCAGTGTACACACACACACACACACACACACACACACACACACACATACACACATATATATATATATATAAAAGTGAACATAGAAGTCAACACTTAGAGGCGACAGTCTGTTTCATGCTAGACGCAATCGCCAGGACACCTGATGCAATCGTCATGGCCTGACGATTGCATCTAGCATGAAACAGACTGTCACCTCTAAGTGTTGACTTCCATGTTCACTTTTATATTTACACACGCTCTATCTCTGATATTGAGCACTTTATCCCATAAATATAGAACACCTTAAGAGTATATTTCTACATATATATATATATATATATATATATATATATATATATATATATATATATATATAGTTTTAAGGTGTGCTATATTTATGGGATAAAGTAGTCAATATCAGAGATAGAACGTATGTAAATATAAAAGTGACCATAGAAATCAACACTCGGAGGCGACAGGCTGTTTCATGCTGTTTCAGGCCGCCTGATATATATATATATATATATATATATATATATATATATATATATATATATATATGATAAAAAATACAGTTTTAATGTGTGCAATATTTATGTATAACACTACTTAATATCAATCGAGCGTGTGTATATATACAAGATTGCGTTCAAGTAAAGAAACTCGGTGCTGACCTCAGTGTACGGTTTTGCAGGCTTTTTGTTTTGCAAATTGGAAAAGTCATTGAGAGAAGCGTCTTTGGTCTCGATTAGGATAATTCAAAATTATTCGAACAATGTTGCCTTAATGTTTTTTTGTTAATATTGTGTGGGGGAATAATTTCCGGCCAGAACTCATATGTGTGTTTTTCGAAGTCCGATTGGTTTTGCATGTGAATCCCTCAGAGACATAATTAGGTAGCTTTCACATTTTTACAGCTTTTTTTAATTTTTCTTTTCTGTACCACGTCCCTTCAGTAGTCTCTCTATAACTTAGTACCATTTGTAGCTCTAACTAATGTCTCTCGCTGCCCTGTTCTGCTATCTATCGACACAAGCTCATTAGGTAGGTTTATACACTGTTTCCATGTGCCTCTTGCCTTCAATATGCCTTGTGAGTGTCAAATTCTTCAAGCCCTCTTTCCTCATTATGTGTCTCACCACTTTCAGAACCTAAGCAAAATTGTCCTTCTTTCCATTTCCCTTGCTGTTTATAGGTTTTTTCCATGGTCCTCTCAGCAGGATTCTATAGAATTACCTATTACCAAATCGCCTCTTCATCCCTGTGGAAATTGTCCAGCATTCGATGCCATAGAGAAGGGTTGCTATTACATTGCAATTCAGCACTCTTTTATTTATTTAACGTACAATGTCACGAAGCAAAACAGCGGTTTTCTTCATTGCCAAAGAAAAGATCTTTTTTTCATCCCATGGACCATTCAAAAAGTCCCCTTGATTTGTTTCAGTAATGTCACCTGGTATTTCTTCTGTCTTTTTCTCCAAATATTTTCAAATTCTTTGAACGATTTTTTTTTGTTTGTCTTTATTATGAGCTGAACATCTCTCTGGATTTTATATACCGTACCTGACATGTAAATGTATTTACCCGAGGCTTCGGTGTACCATATTCTAGTATTCGTTACACATTATTAAGAAGAATGAATACTGCAGATTTTTCTATTCAGCTATGTTACAATCGCCTCTCTACATGTCCATTCTCTTTGTTATCTGGAAATTACCACGCCTTCTTCAGATGGATACTTGAGTGGTTTACCGTTGCCTTCAAGATTTGCAATTTAAACTTGTCTTTCTCTTCGACCTACCGAGCTCTGGTTACTCTGCAAGAGAAGAGAAGAATTCAGTGCTTTCTAAGATCAATGGTTAAAAATACCTTCGACCGAATGAAGACTGTAACTCTTAGCGACGACCATTTTTCATCGAACCTTACGGACGGATTGGCGCTACATAATCACGAACAAAGAACCGTACCAGAGCCCTTGAGAATTTTCAATAACAGTAACAATTAAGAGGAATACCCCATGAAAACCGAAGAGAAAATAAATTCACACTCAAGGTGCTGCCGTTCTGCCAAAACCAAAATATTAGGCCAGAAGCCGCCATCAGTAAAATAGCAATTGGCACTGGAAGGAGCGATAAAATTTCCATTGAAAGTGGCAATGGCTGCTCAGTCAATGAATATCAAATGTTTCTTTATAAAGAAATATTAAAGATTACCATACCTTTCCTAAGGGAATTTGTCTGGAAATGGAAGGTAACAGCAGGAGCCTAAATTTGATCTAGGCCCTCCAATCTCAATTTCCTCGCTTATTACCGGTTCTTTTTTACCCTATTACCGGTTGTTATTAACTGAATAACGGTCGTTATGTGAAAATTAAGGTTCTTTATACCTCCGATTGCCGGACTTTACTTGTCAATTACCGGATGTTACGCGTCGATTACAGACTGTGGTTTACGTGCCTACTACCGGTTGTTATTCCCTGATTAGCGCCCGTTATGTGAAAATTATGGGCCGTTATACTCCGATTGCTGGTCTTTAGGCGTCAATTACCGGATGTTACGCGCCGATTACAGTCTGTGGTTCGCTGATTAACGAACGTTACGTGCCTATTACCGGTTGTTATTCCCTGATTACCGGTCGTTATGTGAAGATTAGTGTCTTTATACACCGATTGCCAGTCTTTACGCGTCATTTATCGAATGTTTCGCGCCGATTGCAGGTTGTTACGCGCATATTCGTGATATGATCGTCGCCTAATGGTTCATCGGTGGCGAGTATCATTCCAATCATTGTTGTTAAATTTCACGTTACATATACCGATAAATAAAAGCAAAAATTTCATTTTTTTGAGGACTTAGATATTACATTATCTGGTATAGATTTATTTTCTTGGCGAATTTTCAAGGTTTGAATATCCGCCAACCGTTGAAGTAAATTGTGTGAAATTGAAATCAAAAAGTGATTTTCACTCTGTAATGAGATTCCATTAACCATTTTGGTCTCTATATCACATTCTCTTCACTTTCCACATATCTTCTTATTTTCTAAAATAAAACTAACATTCTAAGTCAGGTTATCTATCTATCTATCTATCTATCTATCTATCTATCTATCTATCTATCTATCTATCTATCTCAGTCTATTCCTATCTATCTATCTATCTATCTATCTATCTATCTATCAGTCTCTTCATATCTATCTATCTCAGTCTATTCCTATCTATCTATCTATCTATCTATCTATCTATCTCAGTCTATTCCTATCTATCTATCTATCTATCTATCTATCTATCTATCTATCTATCTATCAGTCTCTTCATATCTATCTATCTATCTATCTATCTATCTATCTATCTATCTCAGTCTATTCCCATCTATCTATCTATCTATCTATCTATCAGTCTCTTCATATCTATCTATCTATCTATCTATCTATCTCTCTCAGTCTATTCCTATCTATCTATCTATCTATCTATCTATCTATCTATCTCAGTCTATTCCTATCTATCTATCTATCTATCAGTCTCTTCATATCTATCTATCTATCTATCTATCTATCTCTCTCAGTCTATTCCTATCTATCTATCTATCTCAGTCTATTCCTATCTATCTATCTATCTATCTATCTATCTATCTATCTATCTATCTATCTATCTATCTCAGTCTATTCCTCCTTATCTATCTATCTATCTATCTATCTATCTATCTCAGTCTATTCCTCCTTATCTATCTATCTATCTATCTATCTATCTATCTATTGTACTTAGGTAGCATTTATTTCTTCAAGCATATATAATAGATGATCTAATATGAATCTTTTTTTCTGAAGATGGCCAGTGAATGCTTGAAACGATGATACAGTCAATACCTTGACAGTCCATTTGCTCCATTTTACGAAAACAAGAGGAACAACTTGAAAAATGACTTAGTATTTCTTGTCTTTCATATATGAATAATATGGATAGATACGCGCGTATGTGTGAGTGAGTGAGTGTGTGTGTGTGTGTATGTGTGTGTACGTGTGTTTGTCTGTGTGTGCGTGTGTTTGTGAGTCTAACGGATAAAAAATGTCTGTTAATCCTTTTTACGAGTTTTGCTGATGTGGATTCAATCTTATTCGACACTGGCAGAAATTTCCATAAATCTCAACAGACATCACTTGTAAGAGATCATATTTAAACGAACGATCCAGTCAATATTTTTTCTTTATTTTTATTTGTATTAATCATAATCCATATATATATATATATATATATATATATATATATATATATATATATATATATATATGTATATTTCGATCGATGCTGTTGCTAGAGCCCAAACTGCAATTGTTACTTGTAAAAGCGATTCGGTAACAATCTGTCAATATATATGTAAATATGTAAATCACTCTCGGGACTTAAAAGTAATCATTATAGACATGTTTGGTCCGTGCCAACCCAGTAATGATTCATTTTATCCTTGGCAATCATTTCAAGACAGAAAATAATAAATAAGCGAAAAAGAGTCTGGTTCGATAACGATTCGACTACCACTTAACACTATCTATCTATCTATCAATCTATCTATCTATCTATCTATCTCTCTCTCTCTCTCTCTCTCTCTCTCTCTCTCTCTCTCTCTCTCTATATATATATATATATATATATATATATATATATATATATATATATATATAGACAATATTAGTGGTAAATATAAACATACATATGCAATTATATATACACATACATATATGTATAAAAATAATTCCATGAGGATATGATCCAGGTAGAACTCAATGTCCATGACAGAGTAAGGATATAATGAAAAGATTTGAACAGTATTATTCCATGGTCATAATTTATTCCATTGGAATCGTAAAAACGATCCAATTCATCAGACCTACAGATTCAAAAAGAAAACAGAAAAAACAACTCCGGGAAAAAATTAGTAAGAGTATATATGTGAGAGTGTGGGAGGACATGAGATCTATATAGAGGGGAAACAGACGAGAGAGGCAGGGAGGTCCAAAGGTGGAGGGGGCATTAAAATTTAACAGAGGGAAGATTTAAAGAAGGGTTTCAGTGAGAAAAATATGCGTATTTTCAAACGTCCGAAGATATACCGGAAGAGTGTACATTTCTTGGCGACATACACACTCCATAGGCGATAAAATCTTATACTCCCGCCCAGACATCTACAACACATACATACACACACATACACACACACACACCTATATATATATATATATATACATATACATACACACACCTAGAAAAACCGATTTCAAAACCCATGCTAAATTCGCTATAATTGAGAGAATGGAAAAGTTTAGAGAAGATAACATTAGAAACATTTTAGGATTCCATGAAACTAAGTTGAGACGACGCTTGAAAACACATTGTCCAGCCGGGCCAAGCTATAAACTTAATAATATAGATAGTTTTAATATATAACCCTGCAAATCACAACCTACTCACCCACACTCACACGGATCTATTCATGTACACATCATCACCTCATACTCACTGTTTAATGAGTCAAATGATAACACCCACCCACCGCAGTATACACGCTCACACATACCCTACTCACTCCCTACCTAAGAACCAAATAACACACACCCGCCCACACCTACCAGAGGCCCCCATAAAACTATCAGACTGGCCAAAGGATTCTCGAGCCCTCATCCCAAATAACAACCCATAAGAGATCGTTTGACCAACACAAGGAATGTTGAAAAATTCACGCTAAAAAGATAAAAGACAAATGAAAACTACAGACAAAAGTCCATCCTCTCCATCAATACGTCCGTTTAACTATACATACATGCGTGCACCTACACCCATATACAGATATATATGTCTACATACATACCTAAATATGCACACACACACATATAAACACATTTACATATACATCTACCTACATACCCATACGTCCATATATGCAGATGTACACACACACACACACATATCTATATACTTACCCACATACACATATATATACATGTATATATATGCGTATACTCATATACACACACACGCATACACCCATATGAACGCACATATACAACTCTATATTTAAATCAAAATCAAAGGCTAATTTAAAAAAAAATGTATGAGTATACGCATATATATACATGTATATATATGTGTATGTGGGTAAGTATATAGATATGTGTGTGTGTGTGTGTGTGTGTGTGTGTACATATGCATATATGGACGTATGGATATGTAGGTAGATGTATATGTAAATGTGTTTATATGTGTGTGTGCATATTTAGGTATGTATGTAGACATATATATCTGTATATGGGTGTAGATGTACGCATGTATGTATAGTTAAACGGAAGTCTTGATGGAGAGAATGGACGTGTATCCTAGAACAGTAATATCGACCTTGCTAACCGAAACGCCCCTCCGTGGCTCAATCGGTAAAAGCACGTCAGGCTATATGACGCTTCCGTATAGGATACAGGTTCGAATCCTGTTGGTGGACACATATTTTCTATGACAATTTCTCGGACATTCAGGCCGGTAAATATTGTTAATACTGTTTATTATAAGCAAAGCATTTATTTAAATATATGTATCTATAAAAAGAACGTATAAATAAATAAAAATGTCTTAAAAGTAATTGTAGGACTTTGTCCATTATATATATATATATATATATATATAAATGTATCATATAGACAAAAACAGTTTACTCACTACAAAGATGCAACTTCGTTTCGGTGCATTTCAATTGCACTTCGACGGGTGAGAAGCGAAAATGCTTATGAACAATTCTGTTTGTAGACAAGCCGTATGTAAAACGTTATTTCCTTTTTTCCATTTGTTTGAGAAGAAAAAAAATATGCAAAAATAAATAAGTATCGCTCTACTATCGGTATGTAGCCCTCTTTTGAATTAATGCTGTGTCGATCTGAAATATCAAATATATATAGATATATAGATATAAAAATATAAATAAATATTTTCACAAAAAAACATTCATTTTTTTTAATTTGCAACTTTTTAGAAAAGTGACAAAAAACTTAGAAAATGAGTTGGTGTATATATATATATTTCCATCGTCTCTCTCTGTTTCTTACCGAATTCGTAACTACCACTCCCTCTCTATTTACTTCCTCCTCCTCCTCCTCTCTCTCTTTTCCTTTTCTCTCTTTCACTTTTCTTTTTCCTCTTTATCTTTTTCTCGACTAAAGACTTTTATGACTTGAAGGTCGCGTTTTTCGTTACCCAAAAGAATACACGCTTCTAACAAATTTGGATAAGAATATATATATATATATATATATATATATATATATATATATATATTAACTCGAGATTAAACCGGCAAATACGACAAAAATAGCGTTGCCAAGCAGCCAGTGATTGTGTTGAAGATTGAACTACAGACGATCGATTTGGGAAGACAATGCCATTGTGATATTTTTGGCGGGAATTTCCTTGAAACAGGCGCCAAAAATGACATTTTCAGAGGCGCCGTTGTATCGATGTTTATTATGTCAAGAATTGGCGGGCGGGGTAAAAAAAGAAAATGAAAAGAGAAAACGTTAAGAAAGAAAGAAAGAAAGAAAGAAAGTGTTTAAAAGAGAAAGTGTTTAAAAAAGAAAAAAGAAAGGTGTTTAAAAAAAGAAAGTCTTTAAAAAGAAAGAAAAGAGAAAGAAAGATGTTTAAAAAAGAAAGAAAAAGGAAAGAAAGGAGTTTAAAAAACAAAGAAAGTAAAGTGTTTAAGAAAGAAAGCAAGAAAGAAAGAAAGAAAGAAAGAAAGAAAGAGTTTAAAAAAGAAAAAAGAAGGGTGTTTAAAAAAGAAAGAAAAGTGTTTAAGAAAGAAAGAAAGAAAGAAAGGAAAAATCAAAGAAAGAAGGAAAGGAAAAAGTAAGAAAGAAAATTATCAAGAAAATATTAAAAGATTAGAAAAAGAAAAATGATTACGAAACAAAAAAAGAGACTAAAATAAAAAGAAAAAATCGAAAAGAAAGAAAAAAAAGAAAAAAGAAAGCAAGAAAGAAAATAAAGGGATTAGCATAAAAACAAAGAGAGTAAAGTTGACTAGTATAGAAAGAAAAAAGAAAAAGAAAAAATTATTAAAAAAGAAAGAAAATAGGTTATAAAGAGAGAAAAAGAAAGAAGGGAAGAAAGAAAGTAAAGGGATTAGCATAGAAAAAAAGATAAAATAAAAGTGACTAATAAATAAAGAAAGAAAGAAAGATTGTTTAAAAAGGATAGAAAGAAAAAAGAAAGAAAGAAAGGTGTTTAAAAAGAAAGAAAAGTGTTTAAATAAGAAAGAAAGAAAGAAAGAAGAAATATTGTGTTTAAAAAAGAAAGAAAAAAGAAAGAAAGAAAAAAGAAAGAAAGGTGTTTAAAAAGAAAGAAAAGTGTTTAAATAAGAAAGAAAGAAAGAAAGAAGAAAGATTGTGTTTAAAAAGGAAAGAAAGAAAGAGAAAAGAAAGAAATTTGCTTTAAAAGAAATCCTGTCAAACGTTTCAGTTAAGCAATCGAAACAAAAGTCACGTCTTTTGGCGGCCAAAATGAAAAGATTGACATTAATAGAACGCGCGTCCTCCTGTGTTACAATCAATAAATCAGGTTGAAAATTGCATCCACAATCAATGCGTGTGTGCGTGCGTGCGTGCGTGCGTGCGTGCGTGCGTGCGTGTGGGCGTGTGTGCATGCGCGTGCCTCTCATTGTCACTTTAACATTTTGCTATCAACATTTTCAGTTAGGAAAACAAAATTAATAGACACAGAAGGCCTATCCTTTATAATAAAACCTGTTTTTTCTACAATGCATATTTGAGAAATGAAAACCAACCATTGCACGTTGCTGATATGAGTTCCTGCGTTTTGATTTATCGGATTAAATTTCAAACAATAAAAAAGAAAAATATTACGATACTTAAAAAAAAAAAGAGAGCCAGTTAAACCACTTTTGATATTTTTTCCTTCAATTTTCTTTATCACTCCTGACGAAGACTCAGGTTAGTCGAAAGGTTGAAAACTGACTCGATTTTTGATTTGGATTTTTCAGCCGGGTTTGTGGAACGTGATTCGCAGTGTGGAAAAATTTAATAGACATTTTTTCCAGTTTTTCTCGAATTTCTTGCACACCCAGATTTTAAGTGCTGGACAAACGGTCTAAATTTAATGTTTTTTCTTCCGTTTTTTTTGTCTTCGAATACTTCCGACCGTTCCCGTTATTATCAGGAACTAAATGATGCCATTATCGGAGAAAAAAAGGTTAGGGTTAGCAATTTGCGGAAAGTTAAAATTCGAATTTAAAAGAAAAATAACTGGAAACTTATAACGGTTTCTCAGAACTTAATAATAGCCAAAAATAAATAAATAAAATAAAAATAAATATAAAATAAAATAATACAAAAAACAACAACAACAACAAAAAAGTATAAAAAATTATGTCTTATCAATAGGAGTAGATAGGTCGACCTATCGTCCGGTTCACACGCCTCCCGATCTTTTAAACAGGAATAGAAGTTTATCTCTGGTTTCCTGTTTAGAATTGGGTTTCCTGCTCCTTCTAAAGTCTAGTTCAACTCTATACTCTGGTCCTTTCTTTTGCTAATATAACTATGCATATTATCCCTCTACTTGAGTGGCTCTTGGGCCTTGTATTGATTGAATATTAGTAATTACTTTGTAGGCATTTAAAATATTTTAGACCTATTCTAAAATGCTGTCTTCGATACTGACAAAACATTTGCTTGCTGAGACTGAATACCGACGGCTTCCAAGGAGTTCTGTATACCCAATATCACTCAGAAGTCTTGGGTCAACACGTGTTATGATTTTCAGGCACATTTCAAAGGTGCCACAGGCTAGGGTTGCCTACCAAGACGTTCTCGTGTGTCATTCTATTAGTAGTATTGGTATTGCCAGTCGGAAAGGGACATCTCAACACCGCCGGCACAAATCAGGGCTGAGATAACTTATCACAAGAAATTTTTTTCATAACCGAATAAAAGTAAATTAAGGATTGAAAAAGAAAAATTGATTACGAAATAAGAGGATAGAATCCAGACCTACAAATTTATATATATATATATATATATATATATATATATATATATATATATATATATATATATATGTATAAATTCCCAAGATGATAGAATCCAGGTGGAGCTCAATGTCCAGGACAGAGCAAGAATATCAGATGAAAGGCTCAAACACTAATATTCCATGGTTATAATTTATTACATTGCAATCGTAATCACGATCCAATACATCAGACCTACAAATTCATATATATATATATATATATATATATATATATAGATTGATTGATAATATTAGTGGTCAATATATATATATATATATATATGATAAAAATGATAGAATCCAGGTAGGGCTCAATGTACAAGACAGTGTAAGAATATAACATAAAAGGATCAAACACTAATATTCCATGGTTATAATTTATTATATTGGAATCGTAATCACGATTTTATATTTTTGAATTTGTAGGTCTGATGAATTGGATCGTGATTACGATTCCAATGTAATAAATTATAACCATGTAATATTAGTGTGTGAGTATTTTATATTATATTCTTGTACATTGAGCTCTATCCTCTGGGGAATTTATATATATATATATATATATTGACCACTAATATTATCAATCTCTCTGTCTCTCTGTCTCTGTCTCTCTCTCTGTCTCTCTCTCTCTCTCTCTCTCTCTCTCTCTCTCTCTATATATATATATATATATATATATATATATATATATATATATATATATATATATATATATATATAAATGGTGGAACTCGCTTAGAGATACTTTGGATATTTCGACTTGTAGTAGAACAAACCAGTACCTAAGGAAAAATGAGGAATACAAAAAGAAAGAACCAAGAACATGAAACAAAGGCGAAACAA
>OZ038519.1:65610091-65725091 GCA_964036315.1 Acanthosepion esculentum
TACACACATGGATACATAATTGTATATATACAGATGTGTAGATGGACTTGGAAATAGGTATGTGGATTTATGTGTAGATGTATATGCACTTGTATAAGTATATATATATACATATATAAGTGTATATATATTGTTGGCGCATATGTAAATATATATATATATATATATGTGTGTGTGTGTGTGTAAATGTGTATTCGTAATTTTAGGTAGGTATATGTATATATATATATATATCGAGTCATGTATATAGGATTGCTTATGGTCTGTATATGTATGTGTATGTAGATATATGTAAATATTTGTGAGTTCGTATATGTAATATGTGTGAATATATATGTGGCATATAGTAATAAGAATATATATGCATATTTAGGTATATATGGGTATAGATTTGTCTTTATATATATATATCTAAAGAGAATTCTAATAGAAGGACATCAAATTATTATGTTATTAATGTTTAATCTTACTTTCTCTTTAAATATTTTCTAATTAGAAGTGTAGAATTAAAATGTCTAATCATCTGGAGATAATTTCATTTTAAATTGATAATTTAATTTAAATTTAAAGATATTACTCTTTAACTATTAGTCTTGATAGTATAAGTATTAAAATTAGAAATAACAATTTTTTTA
This sequence comes from Acanthosepion esculentum, assembly GCA_964036315.1. NCBI lineage: Eukaryota > Metazoa > Mollusca > Cephalopoda > Sepiida > Sepiidae > Acanthosepion > Acanthosepion esculentum. Next base: position 65,610,727 of record OZ038519.1, read on the forward strand.
AAAAATTTAAACACTTAATTCCCCACCTAACCTTAAACGTTAAATGAAAAATTTAAGAAAAATTTAAATAAATATAAATATGAATTTGTGTAAATATTTGTAAATGTATGTGTAAGTATTTATATATGAATATGCATAGGTGCCTGTGCATATCGATACATATGTGTGTGCTTATGCGTGTAATTGCACATGTAAATGAACGTATGTATATGGGAGATTTACATAAGTGTATATATAATATATATATGAAAAAACAAAATTTCTTTAATATTACCTTCAAATATTACTCCATCTTAATTTGAAACCTAAACTAAGAAAGATTACCCGTCTAAAAATAGTTACAAATTACATTCATGTATTAGAGTCAAACTGATAAAGATGTTACCTTACATTTACAATATTAAAAGATTACTATCAGAAAATTTTATATTTTAATTTTTAGTTTTTTTATTAATGTGTTTTTAAATATTAGTATTTAACTCATATTAAATCCCTAATTTATTTGTAAAGGAGTTAAATATTTAAATTACTAACAAGCATTAAATTAAATTCTTCTTGGATTTTTTAAACATTTAAATTACTATCAAACGTTAAAATCTTTTTTTAACCTAAATTGCTAAAACTATACCACCCCTCTTCTTCCTACGTAAACCCTAAATACCTCTCTTTTTTCTTTACTTCCCCTTTTTTCTTTTTTTCTTTTTTCTTTTTCTCTCTTCTCTCCTTCCCTTTCAACATATCATTTCCGTTGAATTGACCAATTAAATCGGTCAATGTCTGATCCTTAACCCCTCCTTCCTCAATATTAAGTATGATAGAAAGAAATATAAAAATAAACCCTCTCTAAACTCGACCACGTCTCTCACACCACTCCTCGCTACCTTCTCTGTTAAATTACATAAACTTAATACTACCTGTCAAAAGTGTAAATTTTCATTTCATTTTTGGTTTCATCTTTTTAAAGTGATGTCTGATGATCTAGAGTCCTTTAAAAGGGCTATGGTGAAATAAATTATTACATGGAGCCTTAAAGTGGTCTGTTTTTCTTTAAATTATTAGCTCTGAATTTACATTGAGCTCTCAGGATTTCATTCTCCTTGGGACTACCCATACAGATTACCAATTTTTTAAAAATATATATATATATATATATATATATATATATATATATATATATATATATATATATTAATGCATGTTTCATTAAATAATATAGACAAGTTTTGTCCATTTATTTTAAGTAAGTTCCTTTCATATTCTCTGATAAGTTTAATCACATTATCATTAAAAGACGAAAGGAAATCACCATATTGATACATGTTTAAATCCAATCTAAGCTTTCGGCTTACATTATCAAAGATGACAATTTCAATATATCAAACAACACACAGACGAATCAACAATGATAGTCCGCCCTTGCTGCATAAAAAAAATTCAAAGCAAGGACAAAAACCGTGTATACGAGACGCGGAAGTGAAAATCGCGTCGCAGCTCGTGACGTCACACATGACCAGACGAGAGTAAAAAACGAGAAGTATTAAATATGGGAAGCCGTTGGAAAAATCAATGGCTTCTGTTACCAATTATAGGCATTTAAGAATATTTGTGGAGATTTCATAGTTTATTTTGTTCAGGTTAGGTTTCCACTGTTTTATGTATATAGCTTCAAGGATTTAAAAAAATTTTTATTACAATAATAATATACAATAAACAAAAATTTAAAATTTAAAAAAATAGTAAAGAACTTCGGATTATTTACCTAACGTGTTCTTTCCTATTTTTCTATATATTTCCACACACACATACAAACACACACACACACACACACACACACACACACACACACACACACACACACATACACATATATATATATAAGATAAGAGGGAAAGAAAACTGTTAACCCTAGGTTAAAATTGTAGCGATCGTGGGCACATCCACTTGGGAGTCTGTTCCACAGAGCAGCGGTTCGCGAGCTAAATTTGAATAGAGTGCGATAGATAAATACATAGATATGAACATACATATATATATATATATATATATATATATATATATATATATATATATATATATATATATATATATGCAATTTTTTATATATATAATTTATATATATTTATATATTATATATGCGCGATACTTATTGTAAAGCGCTCATTATTAGTGATAGATTTAACATATTCACTTGGATTGATGTGAATTTGTGATCCTGGGTTTCACGCTATTTGCGATCGTCAGACAAACTGATTAATTTTTAAAATTTTAGGTTTATATATGGTTGCTTATATCGGTGTTTTTATGGAAGTGGGAAGAAATATTGTCGTCGGAACGCCACTCATACAGACGCAAATATACATACACGCATGCCTCCGTATGAGTGACATTCCGACGACAACTTTTCAACCCGCTACCATAAAACACCGATATACGCAACCATATATAAAGCCAAAATTTACAAAATTAATCAGTTTGTCTGACGATCGCAAATAGCTTGAAACCCAGAGTCATGAACTCACATCGGTCCAACTGAATATATATATATATATATATATATATATATATATATATGTGTGTGTGTGTGTGTGTGTGTGTGTGTGTACATATATATATACATTACGCGAATCATTCACACAAACAATTTTTAATAATATAATAATTTATATCATATTTGCGAGAGTGATTCTTGCCATTTATATCATTAACTTCATTATCTGCTTTTCGTATGAATGATTCGCGTAATGTAAATTGAACCTGCACCACATAATTGATATATATATATATATATATATATATATATATATATATAATTTTTTTAAAATATGATTCCAAGGCGACACAGAAATTACTATGTTTCGAAACTGGTGAGAGTATTTAAGTTTAATTCCAATTTTAAACCTTTGTCGTGATGGAATCATATTTTATAAAAAAAAATAATTATAATCTAGGCTCTATTTGCGTTTCGAGTACTGTTTTTTTAAATAAATAAAAAATACTAAAGAACTTCAGATCATCAAAATAACGGTTCTTTCCTATTGTATCAATATATTTGCACACACACACACACAGACACACACATACACACACACACATATATATATAGTGAGAGAGAGATATAATGGACGGAGATAGATAGATAGATAGATAGATAGATAGATAGATAGATAGATAGATAGATAGATATGAACAGTGTCAGATGAGAAAGTTAGATAGATAGATAGATATATGAACAGAGTGAGATAGGTAGATAGATAATACCTGGATAGATGTGAACAGCGTGATATATATATATATATATATATATATATATATATATATATATATATATAACTGATATAGATAGATATGAATAGATATGAATAGACATATATATATATATATATATATATATATAGATAGATAGATAGATAGATAGATAGATAGATAGATAAATAAATAAATAAATAAAAAAAGGTCGATTTTTTTGCATTTAAAGATGTCTGCCTGCAGTTAAATGCAAATGAACAGCTAAAGGTAGACCGGTACAATGTTCTCACTGAATAGATATAAAATTCTAAATGCTTATGTTGCTATAGAGTCAAAAACAGGGAAAGATGCAAGGAAAAGATGCCCCAGCGAGTTGAACGCCTGAAAACATTTGGTCGGGTAGCTTCACGGCATGATCACTCGTCAGTACGGACAAGCGAGGACTCAACAACCCTCTGCCAATGTTGTAATTTAAGTTAAGTGCTTACTCCCTCCCATGTTTACGCGTTGTACAGTTAAAGGTGTGAACGTTTTCCGACACTTTTCACCATTGACCCCGGCACGGACGTAATAAGTGCAGACTGCAGTGAAAATTTGCCCTTCTCTTCCAAGACGCTTCTCTTTTAGACACTCGTTCTTTTTCATTTTCTCTCACTCTCTCTCTTTCTCTACCCCTTCTCTCTCTCTATTAATACTTAATAAGTTAATATATTACTCTCTCCACCACTATCGACCTCTCCTTCACACACTGTTGGTATCTGCCTATCTATTCATTTTTAAAACAATCTACCTATCTATCTATCTATCTATCTATCTATCTATCTATCTATCTACCTACGTATGTTCATTATCTATCTATCTATCTATCTATCTATCTATCTATCTATCTCAGTCATTCCTCCTTATCTATCTATCTATCTATCTATTTTACTTAGGTAGCATTTATTTAGCATCTATTTATCTATCTCAATCTGTTCATATCTATCTATCTGTCTATCTATCTATTTTTCTATCTATCTATCTCATTCTGTTCATATCTATCTATCTATCTATCTCAATCTGTTCATATCTATCTATCTATCTATCTATCTATCTATCTATCTCACTCTGTTCATATCTATCTATCTATCTATCTATCTATCTATCTATCTATCTATCTATCTATCTATCTATCTCAGTCTATTCCTCCTTATCTATCTATCTATCTATCTATCTATCTATCTCAGTCTATTTCTCCTTATCTATCTATCTATCTATCTATCTATCTATTGTACTTAGGTAGCATTTATTTAGCATCTATCTATCTATCTCAATCTGTTCATATCTATCTATCTATCTATCTATCTATCTATCTCACTCTGTTCATATCTATCTATCTATCTCAATCTGTTCATATCTATCTATCTATCTATCTATCTATCTATCTCAATCTGTTCATATCTATCTATCTATCTATCTATCTATCTATCTATCTATCACAAGCATCTGTCTATTTATCTATCAAATGATAATTCATGTGTTACTACTGACACAATGTACTATAAATTCCTATGTTGTATAATGACTTCATTATCTCCGTGTATTTTAGGGTTAAATCCCCATTGATGTTGGACTAAAGGCTATATCATACAGAAACATTGAAGTTAAGCAACGTCGAGTATGGTCACTACCTAGGTGGGTGACCGCTTGGGAAACCAGGTGCTGTAAGCATGTATGTGCAGGTGGAGTAATGGATAATGCCTCGGAATTGTTAATCGAAGGGCCGACTTTCAATTCCAGCGCGAATCTCCTTGGAAAAGGAGGGAAATTCCACTGTTCTCTCCCCAGATATGGGTTAATTAGTAACACTTGTATCACTAAATGATTAGCTTACAATCTAAAAATATGTTCTGGCTTTAAATAACCTTCAATGGGTTGATAAGCCATAGAAAATGAATCAATCAATCAATAAAATACTGATTAGCTACACAGGCATGTCTTTTAGATTTATTTACATTCTTTGGAATATAAATATATAGAAACTACAGTGGCTACAAAGTGAGGGATCAGTTTATATATTGATTGTAATATAGAATCGATCCCTCACTTTATATCCACCTCATAATTTCTTGTTTGTATAACTGTATAGAAAATAACGTGGACACAAAATGAGGATTCATTTTATATATTGATTGTGATATAGAATTGATCCCCCACTTTATATCCACATTACAATTTCTTGTTTGTTTATCAAATTGTGATTTTCTCTCCTCAGCTATGGGTTAATAAGCAAACATATCACTAAATATTATTACCTCCAGAAAAAATTCTTACAATGTCAAAATATTTTCTGGCTTGGGTTGATAAGCCGTAAAAAACGATTCAATCAAATCAAACAAGACTAAGTAATGTTATAATGGGTTGGTTTTTGTTTGTTGTTTAATAATAAGGATTTCCATCACTGTTAAGCGCTTTTTTCAGTGGGACGTCCATATGGCTTTCATGCTCTCGAAGCATTACAATCTTCCATTTATTTAGCCCTGAAAAGGAAACACTAAAGAAAACGACTTTGTCAATCTTGTTCTACGAAACGATTAGGGAATGCAACAAACAATGAATGAATTGTTAATTTTATTCTTGATGCATTTTGTAACTTCTTTACATTTATACAGAATGTAAATAAATCTAAAAGACGCGCGTGTCACTATCCCTCCCTCACTTTCTATCGTAAGACAGTAAAAAAATGTCGGTAACTGCTTGATTATACGAAATGGCTAGAAACAGTAGTAAGAGAAAATCATTTTCTGAAATTTTTATATCTTAAATTGATCTACATTTACTTTTTGGAAAAAAATATATTAAGCGCTTTTTCATTCATTTAATTTTCATTCATTTAATCTTTTCTTGACAAATAGTGCTTATTGTCAAACGTTGGAGTTTTTAATCATATATATATATATATATATATATATATATATATATATATATATATATATATATATATATATATATATATATGTATATATATATATATATACAGGGTGTTGCAGCAAAATCCGACACTTGACAAAAAGAAGAAAACGAAATAGACAATAAAAACAAAAGTTTTATATGCAGATACCCGACAGTTTGACAACTAACTAACGTTTTTCTCTCTACCCTTTTCTAGGATGGAATATGAGCGCAGAGCAGCGGTAGTAGCTTCTTTTCACGTTGGGTGATGGCCTGGTTTGGGTTCAAGAGGACAATGGTCATGGACATTTGGAGAAAGTGGAAGTCGTGTGAGAACAAGGACGAGTTTACTGCCAAACGAAAGGACAACAACGTTCGTTCTTCGGCCGTTAGGACCGACGAGTTGGTCGCCACCGTCAAGGAGACAATCTACAATGATGGAAGCCAGAGCTACGCCAAGATCTGCCGAACGAACAAGAAGGGCATTGGTTACACCTCCTACCGCAAGTCGAGAAAGGTCAAAGCGGCGGCTTTGTTGAACGAGTTCAAGCACGTTTCCGCCGGGATGCTGAGGTTCTTCTCTGATGTAAAGAATTTCATCCAGGACCAGACGAGCAACAGGCAGAACGACAGGTGGATTTGCAACGACATCGAGGAGATTCACGTCGTGAAGCATACGAAGTTTCCCTCCTCCGTCATGGTCCTTGGTGTCATCTCCAGTCAGGGTGACGTCATGCCTCCGTTCTTCTTTCAAAAGGGTCTGAGAGTTACCGCTGAGATCTACCAGGATGTGCTGAGGAGCGTGGTGAAGCCCTGGATGGACGAGATCGCCGCCGGACGCCCCTACGTCTTCCAGCAGGACTCCGGAGGTGTTGAGGAGCGTGGTGAAGCCCCTGGATGGACGAGATCGCCTCCCGGCGCCCCTACGTCTTCCAGCAGGACTCCGAAGTTGCTCAACAATGTTCTTCACCAATGGTCGCCGGACTTGTGGCTGCCCTCTTCGCCGGACTGTAACCCCCTTGACTATTTCTTCTGGGGCGTGGTCGAGGCCAAGGCCAACATGCAAGCCCACAACACAGTTGACTCTCTGAAGGCTGCCATTTTGGAGACCATCACCACTATGGACATTTTGCGCCCTCCTTGAGATGGTCGTCGCCACCGGCGGCGGGTACATTGAAAAATATTGTACTATGTAACTCTAATTGTTGCTAAATAAACTGTCGAAGTAAGCGTCCACAAAGGCTTCTTATGTGTAAAATAGGTTAGTTATTAAAACAAGGACAAACGAAATGGTACAAATATAATCAGTACGATAACCATTTATTAAATATTAATTATTAACCATAGGACAGGATATATATATATATATATATATATATATATATATATATATATATATATATATAATTAGAAGAATGGGTCAACCTGTGCTTCTTATAGTATGTAAAATAGACAGGTTGGTTAATAAAACAAGGAAAAGGTACTAATATAAACAGTACGAAATAAAACATTTATTAAATATTAATTATTAACCATATGACAGAAAATAAGCACAGAAAGAAAGGTTTTATGTCCAGAATATTTTGACACACCTACGTCCTTCATCAACGGAGTTAGAAATAAATAGATACATTAGTTAATAAAAGAAGAATAAACAAACGGGTACCATTATAATCAGCACAAAAACACATTTATTAAATATTAATTATTAACTATATGACTATATTCTTTCCACAGCTTCATTTCTGTCATATGGTTAATAATTAAATTAACATTGCAATAATGAACATAGATGTGAACAGACTGAAATAGATAGATAGATAGATAGATAGATAATGAACAGACTAAGATGGATAGATAGATAGATAGATAGATAGATAGATAGATAGATAGATAGGAATAGACTGAGATAGATAGATAGATAGATAGGAATAGACTGAGATAGATAGATAGATTGATAGATAATGAACAGACTAAGATAGATAGATAGATAGATAGATAGGAATAGACTGAGATAGATAGATAGATAGATAATGAACAGACTAAGATAGATAGATAGATAGATAGATAGATAGGAGTAGACTGAGATAGATAGATAGATAGATAGATAGATAGGAGTAGACTGAGATAGATAGATAGATAGATAGAGAGGAATAGACTGAGATAGATAGATAGATAGATAGATAGATAGATAGATAGATAATGTAAAATAGATGGGTTAGTTAACTACATTCTTTGGTCCCACCAGGTCTAACCTTCAAGCCTAGAAGCCACCATGCCAGTTATATTGAAGGAAACTATCCACAAACGAATGGGTACTAACATAATCAGTACAATAATCATTTATTAAATATTAATTATTAACCATATGACAGAAATGAGGCAAGGAAATAAAGGTTTTAAATTCGGAATTTTCGGGCACGACTGTGTCCTTCATCACCGGTGCCGGAAATAAACAGAGAAATGGGAATTACTCACCGACAGATGTTTTTGTGGACGGTGTATTTTCTGGTGGAGCTCATATTATTAGCAAAACCCCGATCCCTGTCTGATTCCAGGCTGTGCGAATCTTTTTATGAAAATGAACTTAAATTTAAGATTTCGATTTTCGGTCTATTATTATTATTAGGGGTGTGGGGGAGTGAGAGTTTGAGCATAGATGAAGAGGGTCATGGGTTGCGGAGCGGGGAAGACGTCTCGCGTGTGATCAGTGTAGCGGAATATTGTTCGACAAAGTTGTCAATTTCAGAAAGACGGGCTGTCGTTATAATAACATCTGAAGAGACAAAAAAAAGAGGAGGAACAAAGGAAGATACACTAATAAATTATAATTAAGTGAAATGAAAAGAAAAAATGAAAGAACAAATAAGAAGATAAAACATTTGGATAAAAAAACAGAGGGGAAAAGCCTATACATATATAGATGCGCATGCCTACATAAGTGCATATATATATATATATATACATATATATATATATATATATATATATATATATATATATATGTATATATATATATATATGTAGATAGATAATATTAGTGGTAATTATACACATACATATGCAATCATATATCTAAAATATAAATATATATATATACATACATACATACATACACATATATGTATAAAAAATAATTCCAAGAGGATAGAATCCAGATAGAATTTTCACAAAAGAGACCTTACAATAAACAACTTAGCTAATGCACTAGTAATACATAGGGATAAATTCAACCATAAATTTGATTTTAAAAATGCTATACTTATAGCATAACTCACTCAGAAGAAAAATTCTAGAGAGTGCCGCCAAAGAACATTACCCAAATATTAATCTACGCCCAGGCTTTTTCCCTATTTCACCTTTCTTAACAAAATTACTGCTCTCACAAACAAACATACACAATACCGTAAAATCAAAAGAAATGGTTAAATCCGTCAACACAGATAATATTCTCCACACGTTACATTAACTGACGTTATTTTCAGTTAACAATATGAAAATAGCGTTTCCTACATTCCAATTGCTAAGGACACTCTTTTTTTATTTTATTAACTTCCTTGTTTAATTAAATTCATTTTGTTTTTTGCTTTGAGAAAGTCCACAGTCTACCACAGTGTGCGAAATAAAGGGTTCAGTTTGACATTCCAACCACCTGAAAAAGGCCGGAGCGTACAGCCTTAAAACAAACATGTCCTCCGCAACACAAGGAACTCGCCGACTTCGGAAAAGACTTGAGTAACTTAGTAAGAAACAATACTTTCATAAACAATTAGATGTCTTCCAGAAAAATCTAAAAGGTGATATAACTAAAATAAACAATTAACCTAACGTACTCATCACAGTGGAAAAATCTAGAAATTTATACGAAAATCACAACATGCTACTTAAGGATAACAGAACTAAAATATAGAAAAAAGCACCAAAAACAACAGAATACGAAATTTATATGAACGTTAAAACAAATGCCCAAACATTAAACCTGGACGACCGACCAAATTACACCGCTAAGGACAAGTATTTATCACACTAAAAGACCAATAGATCATTTCAGAATAGGCCCAATATACAGACTTATAAATCCAACCAAAAGTGCACAAGTCAAATAAGTAAAATAATACAAGAAAAAATTAATTCAGAGCTAAGGAAGAAGTTAGGAGTAAATCAGTGGAAAAACTCAAAGATAAATATAAACTTGTTCCACTGTAACACTTATCCTGACCCCCCCCCCCACTGGATCGATGTACTCTACAAAACCGGCTGTTGGACCTGTCCTGGTCCAGTATTACAGGTTCAATCAAAGTCTCCGGTTGACAATATCGATTCTATTCCACTTTCCAGCCACATTGTGATTTTTTGGATCCTGGAGAGCAATTAACAAATCGTAGATCCGGGAAGATTCAGCTGGTCTACCTTTAAGTTCGTTCGGGCGAGAATCTGGACAAGCACAAAAATCAAATATGAACAAGTCGATTCGAGTTCAAAGAAAAAATTATGTATATTTATATAAGGAAGAAATTGGTACAAAAAGAATAATGCTTCTTTTACAAGAGAGTAGTGTATATGAAATAAAGTCCAGAAAAAAATATTGCAAATAATTCTGAAAGGAGAGAAGTAGTTTTCGGGTTCACCCTTTTTGTTCTTAGTAGTTGCCGTAACTATTTCACTGTTAGGATATAATAGGGTTCGCTGGCAGTATTACACCAATATTGTAGATAACGATTTTTCTTCCTCAATAATTACAGCAGCAAGCGGATACTTTCACTCTCACTGCCTATCTATCCCTCTCTCTTTCTGGTCGACTGCTTGTCAACCCACTTCACCCAGCTCCAATTCCAACTTCAACTGTATGCTTAAATTAACGCGGTGGTTGCGACTAAAGTTTGGAGTGTTCGTAAACTTGAAACACAACCTGATTACTGACCTCTCCCCCTTCACGATAAAATGAAGTCTCTTTTTCTCAATTCGTATTCCATATTTCATATAAACTCTATTGTTTTAACATTTTATATTAATAATTCTGACGAAGCACAGATTCTCTGGGAACAAACTTCATCACAGACTATTTTTCTCATCTATTAACGAAATTCTATATTACTATAGCTATTAATATTTCAAGGGTGACCACCGCTCTCTGCCACACCACAACCTAAAAACAGGCGTAATTGCGAATTTGTAAAACTAGATATATAATATTTCTACACTTCTATAAGAGATCCGATGGTGGAAAAAGCCATCTCTTCAACTCAAGGACAAATAAAAATTTTGAAAAATATGAGATTCGAATTAGACATAAAAGCTAACCTAAAAGAAATAGATTTCGTAGATGTCACATTCAACCTAAGAAAAGGAACATCAACCATGTAGAAAACCCAACAACAAACGACTTTATATATACATATCTTCCAAGCACTTACCATCAATGATTCCATTATTAATTAACTGCAGTTATCTTAAAGTTCTTTAAGGAAAACCATCTTCAAGCACTATGCACAAGATATTCAACAAAAACACAGCAGAAACCAGCTGCAGTTGAACCGACAAAAAGACACATATAATAAAAAAAAACACAGGAAAACAACCAACAAACCACCCACAAAATCAAACCCACATATAACTGCAGAGGAAAAAACGAATGTCCCTTAGACTGCAATTGCTTGCTAAACAATGTAATATACCAAGCCAATGTGAATTCGGCAGATAATGAAAAAATATACATAGCAGTAAATGAAGGACCATGGGAACTAAGAAATTACTCACAAAATATCATATACAAATAGTAAATACGCGAACAGCGCAATGCTTTCTAAACATATATAGCAAATAAAAAATCAAGATCAAATCACATCCAATATATAATGGAAATAAGGTAAACATCATTAGCCTACAACAATAAATAAAACATGTTATATACATATGTGTGTGCGTGTTCTAAGAAAAAGAAATAATACCCTACGCCTACAGCACTGTTTTTCTTAGACCAATATATATATATATATATATATATATATATATATATATATATATATATATATATATATGTATATTTAAAGACATGTATAATATGTTTAACGTTCTTTTTATAGATACAAGTATTTAAGCAAATGCTCTGTTTTATAATAAACAGTATTAAATAACATTTACCGGCCTGAATGTCCGAGAAACTTTCATAGAAAATTTTCGTTCTCCGACAGGAATCGAACCTATACCCTATACGGAACCATTATTTCGCGTGATAGTTTTGGACTCAGTTCTATTTTCATTGTTATTTGTTTAATTACTAACAAAGACTGAAGATAAAAATGAAGAAAGTGCTGTCAATATTTTCCTCTACTTTTTATCTGTTTTATCAAAATGTAAATTCTGGATGGCGACAGTTTATCCATCGCACTCTCTGTGTGCGTGTATATATAAGACTATACTTCTTATATATATATATATATATATATATATATATATATATATATATATATATATATATATATATATATATATATATATATATATATATATATATACATAGATATATATATATATATATATATATATATATATATATATATATACATACATATATATATATATATATATATATATATATATATATATATATATATATATATATATATATATATATTATTAATTGATAATTATCACAAATACAAAGATGTAAATAAATGCATGTTCCGACTCTGTTTGTGTTTCTTCAGGCAATGGTGGTCAACTGGAGAATAAACGGTCATTTAAGGTTTAAAAACAACAATACACTCAACGGGAGGGGGTTGAGGGGGAAAATAGATGCTAGGGGCGACCTCGATTAACCAATCAGACGTCGGATCTATGATGAGTTCGAAGTTAACTTCTGCGTTGGATTTTTGTTGGACATTGTTACATATATATAATATCTGGATAAAATAAATGAAACAAAATTGGGTGTTTTTTTATGAAAGTATTTATTTCTGTGTTTTTGATTTCTGAGGAAAGACCTAGGTGGTCTGAAATATTAAATAAATATATACAAAAACACAGAAATAAATACTTTCATAAAAAAACACCCAATTTTGTTTCATTTATTTTATCCAGATATTATATACATATCAAGAAAGTATACGTGGCCTCTCATTATGCTATATATATATATATATATATATATATATATATATATATATATATATATATATATATACATTCTGCACAATATGTCTCAATAGTGGATATATTGGTGAATCTGAAAATAATTTTAGATTTCGCTTCAACAATCATAAACTAACCATACGTCAAAACACTTTAATCAATCAAGACGCTCATTAGACAACTGTAAATGTTTATTGATAGATTCCGATTTTAGTTCCACATACACACGCAGAAAAAAAGAAAAATACTGGATTTTAAAATTAGACACATATAAACTAGGGTTAAACAAAGACTTGGGAATTTTAAATCTGTATAAATATTTCAATAGTTAAAAAAAATTTTTTTTAGATATAGTTAAAAAAATCCTTTTTAAACAACATCTAAAATATTATCGTTAGATTTACGTTAGAAATATTCAAACAGTTGCATTCCACATCACGTGACGTCCGCGTCTCGCGACGGACGCTACTTGTAAACAAACTTCTGAATACAGTTATTTAATTCATTTCTGACGAAAGAACGGGGCAGATCTGAAATATCAAATATATATATATATATAAAATATAAATAAATACTTTCACTAAAAACATTCAATTTTTTTTAATTTGCAACTTTTCAGTTGTTTTCTTCATATTATATATATATATATATATATATATATATATATATATATATATATATATATATATATATGTCCAAGTATGGGATTGGTGTACACGGAATAAGTTCCAATAACCAACAAAGTAGAGCAAACATAATTTATTCGAAAATTATAACATAAATATATTACAAAATCACTATAAAAAATAGCGATTTTGTTTCAGCACTTCTGGTGTCTTATCAAGTGATGGTGTTGAATGTAGAATAAAGAGTTTCTTCTACGTTCAACACCATCACTTGACAAGACCAAAAGTGTTGAAACAAAATCACTATTTTTGTAGTGATTTTATGACATATTTATGTTATAATTTTCGAATAAATTATATATATATATATATATATATATATATAATGAAGAGGTTATAATGGTTCCGACCAGAGAAAAGTGTGTATATTAAATATATATATATATATATGTGTGTGTGTGTGTGTGTGTGTGTGTGTGTGTGTGTGTGTGTGTGTGTGTGTGTGTAAAAATTTAATGACTTAGATTGACGTATAAATAGTAATGGAAAAGAAAGAAAAAAATATTTTCTCAAATAAACCTTAAGGTCCGTTGTACTATTCAGATATAGCAGACAATTGTTTGGAAATTAATTAAAATCATCAAGGGTCACACAGTTGAATGCAACCTCGGTATGCTCGTTGAATTTTCTTTGTGCAATTTTCTTTTCATATTTAGTCAACTAAATTTGTTTTACATATGTTACTTCGAACCAACGAAGTGTTAAGTACGATTTATGGGTCAGTAATCGTAGAATTCACATATTTCTGTGACGTAATAGATATTCTAGTACGGTGTACAGTACCACAACTTGTGGTCCTTTGTGCATATATATATATATATATATATATATATATATATATATATATATATATATATATATATATATATATATGTATATATATATATATATATATATATGTTCCGCCATTAATGTATGGGTTTCTAATTTGCAGGTGAAAATTTCATACGTTGAAACAACCGAAAACTCACATATATATGAGCTGGAATGAAATGTAAATCAAATATGGAAGGGAATCCAACAGAATCAGATAAAGAACAAATAGGAAACGTTTATCAATCTACCATGTTCCAGTTTTATTAAAGCTTCATCAGAGAATGAGATATGAAGAAAAAGAGGAAAGAAATTCTGTTGATTTTACTTTTGTGTTGGTTGATTTTCATTGGTTAATCAGTTTGCATTCGAATTGTTAACCGAACGTTATAAATAATTTATGTCGTCCCAAATTCAAAAAAAGAAGACGCGTCGATTCGAATTTCCAAGTATCAACCGAAAAAACGTAAATTTTTCTTTATGTATGTCAATTTATATAGGAGACACGTTGGAGTAATGGACAGAGGCTCGGATTGAGGAAACGGAGAGCCGAGTTCGAAAAATGCAATTGCATACCCTTATGAATTTGCTTGTTTTCCACCCCCAGGTATGGGTAAATAGCAGGACAGACTGGGTTCTATAGCCTTGGATGGCAATTGGTCTAGGAGAACTCTGAATTCAAAACCTGCAGAGGGTTGTTTGGGGACCTTGTGGCACGTACTGCACCAGGTCTCTGTATTTGGCCCTTCAAAAAGTGTGGTTGGTTCTGCACAAAGCCTTCACCGCTCTAATCAAATCATATGCGCTGGTGTCTGGGCTGTTGGTTCCTAGGAACTGAGCTGATTGACCCTCATACGTCGAATACGACGGGAGAGTCCAGTATATAATGTATAATAATTTTAGTTTTTCTCTGTAGGATTCAGATGATAATATATATTCGTAAGTGTCTGTGTGTGTGTCTGTGTGTGTATGAGAGAAAGAGAGAGAGAGAGTATGTGTGTATGTGTGTGTGTGTGTGCGTTTAGTAGACGTGTTTGTGGTTTTTCGTTTGTTGATTGAATATTTTTACGTACATACCGTTTATTCTGGATAAACATACGTTAGATTCTTTAAGAATGGATTTGATAAAATAAATAATGTTTTTGACATATGCTTATTTTTGGTAACATTGTTATTACTAATACCTCGAAATACTTGATGGTAAAGTCCTTAGTAGTACTGAAAATCCCCAGTATTAGTGAATTTATTTACAAGTCTACCCCAGTGTGCGAAATAAAGGCTTCAGTTCGACATTCCAACCACCCGAAGTAGGCTGGAGTGTACAACGGCCGAAATGTTGTGATAAACATGGCGACAAAGATGAGGACAATAGTCTGAATAATGTAAATAATATATTAAATGTTGATCTGTCCGAAATTAAAATTCAAAATTAAACTACAATTCATTTAAATATTTTAACAACAATAATATTCCTCCCCAACAATAAAATATCTCGTGAGAATCAGATAATAAAAAAAACGGTGTCAACCCAAAATAATAATAATAACAATCATAATAATAATAATAATAATAATAATAATAATAATAATTCCAGCATTTGAAAAATGCTTCTGCGTGAAACTCGGAGTTGTGCAATTAATATATTATGGATATTTCTTAATATATATATATATATATATATATATATATATATATATATATATATATATATATATATATATATATATATATATATATATATATTAAATACCTCTGTTATTTTACATTGAGCACTGTTCTTTCTTACACTATAGACTATTTATATGCGTTTGTATATGATCAATCGCTCGTATACCTACCTATATTTACCCGTTCGGTTATATAAAATTCGCTTGATAAGGAAATGGAACTAATGTCTTAGGTTTAATAACAAAATTAAAGTCGAAGGCTTTAGCTTCCATTTCTGAAACAAGGTTATCACTGTGTAGCGAAAAACCCATATTTTAAATCAATTAATTTATAATATATATATATATATATATATATATATATATATATATATATATATATATATATATATATATATATATATATATATATATATAGGTAGGTACAATCACGAAAAGCTTTTGTGTAACGATTTAAAATGTTTTATATACTCTGTTATAATATATATATATATATTATAATATATATATATATATATATATATGTTATAATATATACATATATATATATATATATATATATATATATATATATATATATATATATATATATATATTATAACATATATATATATATATATAGGTATGTTATAATATATATATATATATATATATATATATATATATATATATTTATATATATATATATATTTATATATATATATATATATATATATATATATATATATATATATATATTATAACAGAAGATATAAAACATTTTAAATCGTTACACAAAAGCTATCGTGATTGTACTTCCTCAGGCGATTGTTGGTAACTGGTGACAAAAATGATTTTGTAAGGAAATGTAAAAACAAATAGTTACCTCTTTTCCAAAAGTTAAAGAGGGCGAATTAAGGTCAGAATTAAAAATATACTTGTTGGTATGTTTCTATTAACCAATTAAAGTCAGATTTACGCTAAACAGAAAAATAAGATCATAGGGTGGAGGTGGTTGAGTTGTTTTTTCATGTCACGATAAACCGAAGCTTAGACATGTCAATCTTTGACGATTGTGCAGAATATGACAGCGACGAATGTATCATGAATGTAGCCAAATATGACGTTCCATTTGTTGAAGTGCTGGCGGTGCCGGTAATCAGAAGTAAAGTTATCAGAAACAAAGGTTTATTTTTTTATTATATATTCAGGAACCTTCTTAAACGGGCCTGTAGAGAAATTAAAAATATGGAACATCTATATACACTATTAATTATACTGAATAGACGGCAAAACATGGCAATATTAAAGTTGAATAAACCAAATAAAGTAAATTATACGGAGTTGGTGGAACATTATATACTAATAAAATGATGGCTATAAAATTGTAATACGTAATAGTTTTTTATTAAAAAATTTTTTAACTATAGTTTAAGGTAAAAAATAGACTGTGTCAGCATCTCACCGTGACTTCACTTCTGAAAAAACAGAGATTTTTTGTTAGCAAATTTGATTATATGGAATTTTCCCTGTAAACACAAGAAACGTAGATCATGTAACGATTTACAAGTTATAGTTTTTTAAATAACTTCCATTTTACCGTAGGGGTTTTGTTGACGTCTCTTAAGTAGCAAAAATATTTAGAAAGGGTCATCCTATTTATACACGCGTTCTTGTTGAAAGATAATATATGTCGATACCATCTAGCTTTAAAGGAATTCATGGTACTGCCGATATAATTTGTTTTTAACTGTTGGATTTTCTATACTCGAAATAGTTCTTAGGTAAACAAGGGAATCAGTTTGACATCTATTTTGCAATATATACTCGTTAGGATTTCTACAATTACACATGTTGGGCTCATCATGTCTGCTGCTTTGGAATGGCAATTATTACTTGGGTTTTTGTATTGATTCAATATTTTATTATTATGGTTTTTAATAATTTTTTAAAGATCATCTGTACAGCTATAACTTAATTTAAGTGAATTTCTCGTAAAAATCTTACTAAGCGGATTATTTTGGGTGAATTTTTTCTCAATTAAATTGAGAAACCTCTGCTTTAACTTAGTACTAACCATTTGGTAAAATTGTGGTGTAAATCAAATGATTTTTCTGCTTAATTTCCTATTGCAATTCTTACTATTGATGGTATGTTTAATATATTTGATGTCAGGGCACTTATAGCCACTATTTTTAAGGTAGTGTTATAAAATGTACTATGTTTGTAAAATACATCTTCACTGGAAGAGTTACTGCTAATTCTATATTCTATGGAGGAGGGTATGTGTTTGATTATTGATGGAGGGTGATTAGAATTTGAGTGGATATATAGTGGATTTGCGTTTTGTTTTTTTTTCATGTAGGGTTAGTCTGTATTATTTAGGTACCTCCACTTTTCGGCATAAATTTTCGATACCTATGGATTAATGTGAATTTTTAAATATGAAGAAGCAATCTTGAAGATTTCATTTTAGCTTTAATTAAAAGCTAAAAGATTAAGTTTACTATTCCCAGTAAGTAAAATATTCTGGAGTATTTCAGATAGAAATTATATAGATTGGAATGTCAGATTTAATTTTGATTTCTTAAAATTTTCTTAATAGTAGCCATTTTCTTAATTTTAAGAAATTTGTAAACAAAACAAATTTATCGATTTTAAAACTCTTTCAAAAATATATGGCACGTTATTTGAGAAAAATTAAAAAAAATTTAATGTTAAATTAATTTGATTTGAAATAAATATTACTTACAGCATAAAAAATAATATACAACCATTTGTTCATGATTGGTCCTGTTTATCTGAGGCGATGATTGATGGGCGATGACAGTTAGTATGGCTGATTAGAATTGAAATAAAATTTACGAAATCTAATTGAACGCATTTTTTGCGGTTTTAACTACCTAGTAATTTTTAGAAATGGACGAATTTTCCGCAAATATCTCATAATTTATTGACTTATATTTACCCTTCGAAGATGCTTCATGCAAAAATAAAATAAATTTAAAATAATACAAAATCTGCTTAAATTAATTTCTCTGTAAAGAGACAAAACTGGTATCCCGTTCCCACCCCTTCACCGTTGAAACTGTTAGATGTAGACGTCTCTCCTACTCCAATAGCTTCATGTCTCGCACATCTCGCCTGTGGAACTCCCTTCCTTATTCCTGTTTCCCTGACAAATACATTCTCCAACTATTTAAGTGTAACGTCAATCGACATCTCCAGTTGCCTTGATCTATCCACTTCCCTTCTCCACATCTTTTCACCTTTCATTCCTATCTGCTCTCGCTCCAAATCTTCTGTAACCCCCTTGCCTTGATCGATCCACTATCTTTCTCCACATCCTCTCCTTTAGCACTCCTATCTGCTCTTCCTCCAAAGCTTCTGTAACCCCTTGCGTGCTAGTGGCTTCCAGCCTTGCTTGGGGTGAAAAGCTTAAAAGAAAAACAAAAAAAAAAACACTTAGATGACGTAACCTTTTCATACTAATGTCAAGTTTAGCCTTTCATAGATAAAAAAAAAGGGAACAGCTTAAGTAAAAAATTAAAAAAAATATTTTAAAAAGACTACACTTCCAAAAGGTGAAAAGAAAAATGAAAAACGAAATGAACATTTACACTTTTGACGGGTAGTATTAAGTTTATGTAATTTAACATATATATATATATATATATATATATATATATATATATATATATATATATATATATACAGAGAGAGAGAGAGAGAGAGAATTTAAGCGTTACTGTTAGTAGGTACTCATATTTGAGTAGGCGATTTTTTTTTAAGCTTATCACCCCAAGCAAGGCTGGAAGCCACTAGCATGCAAGGGGTTACAGAAGGTTTGGAGGAAGAGCAGATAGGAGTGGTAAAGGAGAGGATGTGGAGAAAGATAGTGGATCGATCAAGGCAAGGGGGTTACAGAAGATTTGGAGCGAGAGCAGATAGGAATGAAAGGGGAAAGGATGTGGAGAAGGGAAGTGGATAGATCAAGGCAACTGGAGATGTCGATTGACGTTACACTTAAATAGTTGGAGATTGTATTTGTCAGGGAAACAGGAATAAGGAAGGGAGTTCCACAGGCGAGATGTGCGAGACATGAAGCTATTGGAGTAGAAGAGACGTCTACATCTAACAGTTTCAACGGTGAAGGGGTGGGAACGGGATGCCAGCTTCGTAAACAGTATATTTATTTATTTTCACCTACCGGCCTGAAAATACGAGAAAATTTAAAGAAAATATTTGCGTTGCCAGGTGAAAAATGAATAAATATGCTGTTTAATGAAGAAACGAAACGCCTCCACGAAGATAATATTTAAAGCGATGCAAAGTAGAACATGTATAATAGTACAGTGCATCTTTGATACGTATAAATTTAGAGTAAGAGAGAGAGAGAGAGAGAGTGTGTGTGTGTGTGTGAAAGAGAGAGAAAGAGCGAGTGAGAAAGAGAAAGAGAGAGAGAGTGAGAGAGAGAAGGAAAGAAAGAAAGAGAGTGAGAAAGAGAGAGAAAGAGAGAGAGAGAGAAAGAGAGAGAGAAAGAGAGAGAGTGAGAAAGAAAGAAAGAGAGAGAGACAAAGAGAGAGAAAAAGAGAGTGTGAGAGAGAGAAGGAAAGGAAGAAAGAAAGAGAGTGAGAAAGAGAGAGAAAGAGAGAGAGAGAGAGAGAGAAAGAGAGAGAGAAAGAGAGAGAGTGAGAAAGAAAGAACGAACGAAAGAAAAAGAGAAAGAGAGAGAGAAAGAGAGAGAGAGAAAGGAGAGAGAGAGAGAAAGAGAGAAAGACAAAGACAAAGAGTGAGAGAAAAAAAAAGAGCTTTAAACTTGTCGAAAATTCCGCGAAATAAGAAATGTCCAAATGTTTTGTGATCCTTTATAATTAATCAAAATATTTTTAGCTTCATCTAAAGAGCATAGTTTTCTCTAGTAGCCAACCAGCGCCGCCGCCGCCACCACCACTAGCAAAGTCCGCCACCACCACCACCACCATGATAGAACCACTACCACCACCACGCTAGCACCAGTACCACCACCACCAGCACCACCACCACCATCACTACCACCACTACTACCACTTGCACTACTACCACCACCACTACCACTTGCACCAACACTACCACCACTACCATTAGCGCCACCACACCACCACTACTACCACCATCACAAGCACCGCCACTAGCATTACCATCACTACTACCACCACCACCACTACCATTAGTGTCACCTCTACCACTACTGTCATCACCGCCACTACCACCACTAGTAGTACCACCACAACTACCACCGCCACCACTAGTACCATTTCTAACAGCAGCAGTGGTACCACCACCCCCATCAAAAATAAAAATAAGAAATTCAAAGAAGGCGTAATTTATTATCCAAACTGACGGCGGATCCATGTTTGTCCATTTTTTTCCCAAGGGACAAACGTTTTTTTGTTTTATTTTGTTTTTCTACATCGGAGAATAAGATGGCGTAAGGCGTGCTACATGAGTTAGAATTTCGATGAGAAACAAAGAGGAAGTCAATTTTAAATCGGATTGTCGCAAGTGACCCGTTGTTCAAATAACATCCATATTGACACGGTGGATCAAATGACATGAGACAATGCGCTTCGTTGAGTGTAGGGACGACAACGCATGCGCAGATCAAGTCACGAGGGAATCATCTTCAGTGTGGATGTCTCTATGGAAAGTACACACAAAAAAAGTAAGAAAGAAAAGGAAGTGGGCGTCTGACGTCAAGGGAAACAAGCGTATCTAGTAACGGAAACCAACCTTTCTTTCTTTCTTTCTTCCTTTCTCTCTTTCTTTCTCTCTCTCTTTCTTAATCTCTCTCTCTTATATAGACTCCTTATTTTTTATTTCCCAAAGTTTGTCCATTGTTCTTTCTAGCTATATCTTTTTACCTATGTTCAGGTCTCGCAATCCCAGCCTCCCTATATCAGTCAATTCATATCTATCACTCTCTTCCCAGATCGTTTACATCTGTTCATCTCTCTGTAACTATCCCTTCTTTCTTTCTTTCTTTCTTTCTTTCTTTCTTTCTTTCTTTCTTTCTTTCTTTCTTTCTTTCTTTAAATACTCTTTCTTTCTGTGTATATATTCTTTCTTTCTCTTTATTCGTTATCTATCTATCTATCTATCTATCTATCTATCTATCTATCTTTCTTTCTTTCTTTTTCTATCTATCTATCTATCTATCTATCTATCTATCTATCTTTCTTTCTTTTTCTATCTAACTATCTATCTATCTATCTTTC
Organism: Acanthosepion esculentum; assembly: GCA_964036315.1. Taxonomy (NCBI): domain Eukaryota; kingdom Metazoa; phylum Mollusca; class Cephalopoda; order Sepiida; family Sepiidae; genus Acanthosepion; species Acanthosepion esculentum. Next base: position 65,633,437 of record OZ038519.1, read on the forward strand.
TTTTTCTATCTATCTATCTATCTATCTATCTATCTCTTTTTCTATCTATCTATCTATCTATCTATCTATCTATCTATCTATCTATCTATCTATCTATGTGTGTGTGTGTCTATTCAATATCTATATATTTATCTACCTATCTATATATGTCTGTTAATATCACTACCTAGACAAATCATTTTGCCTCTCCCCATCTTTCTTCATATCACTCTCTCCCCATATCATGTTACCCCTGTTCATCTTTTTCTCTTTCACGAGATCGCCTCTGTCCGTATCTATTACACTCTTCTTATATTGCATACGTCTCTCTCTCTTTCTCTCTCTTTTACTTCTCTTCATCTATCTCTTCATCTATCTCTATCTCTCGCTCTCTTCCCATATCTTTTATACCTGTTTGTCTCACTCTAATTCTACGCTCTTTCTTTCTTTCTTTCTTTCTTTCTTTCTTTCTTTCTTTCTTTCTCCCAATCAATTCATATCTATCAATGTAGAAATAATAAATGGGATGGACTTGAGGATAAAACGGGGGCCCCTGATCCGTGTTCTTTAGTCTTTCTAATTAGATCTACAGGGAATTCATTTCATTTGCAATCTCGATAGCTTATATTGACAAACAACTCGGCACACAGAGACCAACATAGTCTATTAATTTCATTGTTAGTTTAGGGTGTGTTCAGGACCCGACTTTGAAACTTCGACACCTTACTGCTTATTTTTTATTCTTTTTCCATCAATAGGTGTGGATAGATTTGCCTATTGTCAGGTTCGCACTCCTCCTCGGTCATTTATTCTTTGTTTCTTGTTTAGGATTTGGTTTCCGGTTCCTTCTAAAGTCTTCTCATTCTTTTTCATTTCCAGTAGCCTGTTGCGTCTTGGTGGCATTGTCACCTTGCTTGGGGTGAATGTGTTTTTTTTTGTTTAAAGCAAATCACCCCAAGCAAAGCAGGAGTGCCACTAGCACGCAAGGGGGTTACAGAGAGTGAGAGAAAGAGTAAAAAGGAGTATTTGGGAAAAGGATAAAGAGAAAGACAGGGATCATGGTCAAGGCACCAGAAGATGTCGATTGACATTACACTTGAATATTTGAAGATTATAGCTATCAGGGAAGCAAGGGAGTTCCACTGACAGGAAGCTGTTGGAGTACAAGAGATAGCTACATTTAGCCGCTTCGACAGTGAAAGGGTGTAACCGAGATGCCAACCTAGTAGCACGCTTAAATTCATGCAATTTGGGGAGCAGTGGAAGTAGTTGATTAAAAATAAAATCTGTGATCTAATTTGACCAATCTTTCAATATGGTGACACATTCATCAATTAATCTGTTGTGTTGCCAGTCTGTGATATGGAACACCATAATGCTAAAAAAAAAACCCAAAAACTCGCCTTCATCCAAATCTGGTACCAAATGTTCCTTCTGCAACAGGACGTATTTGGCACTTTTCAAGCTATCATCAATTTTAACTAGTTTTCTAGAACCATCCCTTTTTATGCAGCCTTAAAGTATCAGACTCTTACCCATAAAAAATTTACTGTTTTCACTGTGTAACGTGGGTCATTTCACACTCCTGTCAGCCTTCTGACAACTTCACATTTATTAGAATACAACTCCATCTACGTTTCACCAGTGAATGTTGTGAAGCTGTTAAATAGCTCAAAATATATATTTACTACCCAGCACAAGTATTGAACTGATAGCCTTCACCTAGTGTAAACATGTCCTTTAATAAGTTGACTTGTTCCACCTGCAGTTGAAATGGGTTCTGCCTATTGGGTTCTATAGAAACCTATGATTTTTTTCCACTTGAGGATCTATAGAACTCTATGTGCCTAAATGATATCAGATTAAATCAACAACCAAACATCTGCATCGCACAGTTCATGCCTTTTTGACCGACTTAATGCTGGCTTCAAATGTTCTCAAAGGATGCACTTAGTGTTATCTATTGACACCAAATTGAACTCGGTCGCACTCATCCATCACTTGCCTACCAGTCGGATTTCACTGAACTTTTTGCTGTCAACATCAGTCTCTGTGTTATCCTATGCTGCAGGTTCCAAGAGTTGAATCAAAATACTTCCAGTGTTTTCAGATTTCGATGGAATTTCTGAGATGCCGTTTCTTGACGTTCCAAGTTTCTTAGCACTTGTTTGCTGAATTATAAAATCTTGGCCATCTTCACCGTCTTCGTGTTTTCTTTGGAAATTTTTTGCTATGATTTCAAGTAATAAAAGAATGGAAGAATTTGATGTCAGAGTTGAAACCCATATCTAGGAAAAAAATCGGTCTTTTTCTTAAAGAAATATTTGTCTTTTTGTATTGGAACAGAAAAGAACCCCCCCAAAAAGGTCAGCTGTCCCCCAAAATTTTCACGGCTATTTTTGGGCGTCGCACCTTCCGTAATCTTTCTGAACTCCCTGCTAAAAATATGATGTTTATGAATGAAAATGAATCCAATGTGTCCAAAGTTTAATCTTTAGACAGCACAATAAAAACATTCCCTTCTAGCGACTTACTAAGCGAATGAGCCAATGTGGCACAAGAATAAACCCAGTGAGGATCGAACTCACCACTTATTTGTAATAGATCTACTTTTATGTGCCGTGTCCGTTCTGGACGTAGGCGATCATCACCCTCCACATTTCCTGTCCCTAGTAGCTCTTAATAAGTTTTGTCTCTGTTATCTCTGCCAAACCCTGTTCCGCCATCCATTTGCTCAAGCCCATCAATTACGTTACGCACTGCTTTTCTCTCTCTTACCCTCAATCCGTCCTGTGAGTATCAGATTTTCCAAGCCCTCCTTTCTCATTACGTGGTCCAGAAATTTCAACTCCCTCTTCCTGATGTGACGTATAAGATTCCTTTTTGCTATAGTTAACATCTGGAAGAGGTTCTTGAAATTTTTGGAGGAAAAGTGAGACAAATTTGCTAACGATTGCATCACGTCGAGGTGTCCTACCCCCCCCCCAACAAAAAATTTAACATCCACTTATAAGAAGATTTTCTAAGCGTAGCTTATGTTTGACACAAGGCCGAAAGTATAAGCACTCAGTAAAGATCGAACTCACTTCTCATTCGTAATTGTTCTAGCGAAACAAGTTTACTAACCATTACACCACGTCGAGGTGCCCAAGGCGTCCACTTACAAGATGGCAACTGTTGTTCGGAAAATAATGTCCTTTTTGCAATGAAGCTTTTAATTGTTTTCTAATATATTATTATAATAGTTGCACAAATATATATTGCCCGTGCCTAATAACTAAAGAGCCGTCTTTGTCAATTTTATATCAATCTCCTTCAGAATGTTGTTCTCAAATACCTGACGCACGTTCTGTATACACCGCAAAATAGAATCACGTTGTTTTGAAAATAATGTCCGATTTTTGAATAAACCTTTTGTTTACTAATATATTATTATAAAATTAGCCCAAATATATTACTCCTCCCTAATGATTAAAGAGCTCTTTCTGTTAATTTTATAGCAATCGTCATCAGAATGCTGTTCTCAACTACTTGACGCACTCTCTGTATACACTGGATGAGGATGTTCTGAAAATGTCCGATTTTAGAATCACCATTTAGTCGTGAATTAATGTATTAATTCATCTCTTTTTAATTTTCAGTCCAAATAGCAACACACTGAAACATTTCTACCAACGTCTTACAAGGTTATTTATGCCTTTACGATAAAACGCTAGGAAGTTATACGGCCATATCACGTTGAAACACTGGTTCTCATACATCTCATCTCATACATCCAAGTTAAGCAGCGTCGAGCCTAGTCAGTACCTAGATGGGTATACCAGGTTCTGTATGGGTGATGTAATGAATAATGACTAGGGATTTGTTAATTGGGGTTCCTATTGGCTTCATTATATTTACTTACGCTCAAATGCCATTGGAAAAGCTATGAAGCCACTTCTCCCCCAACTGTGGGTTAATTAGTAATAATTGTATCACTAGATTATTATCTCATAAACAAATTTTTACAATCTAAAAATATTTTCCGGCTTTAAACAAATTGCAAAGGGTTGTTGAACCGTAAAAAACAATAAAAAATCAAAATGTTTGGACCCCAAGAAATCTTTGAATGCCGTTTCTGCATCTTGGCAACAGAATTACTGTTGGTTTAAAAAATTGTCATGATGCTTGAAAAAGTGGTCGTATTTGGGTGAGATATCAGGAGAATATAGTGGGTGTGGCAAAGTCTCGTACCCCAAGGTGGTGAGACTGCTGTTTCATCTGGGCAACATGCGGCCCAGCATTGTCATGAAGCAAAAATGAACGTTGTCGATTAACCATTGTCAGTCGCATTTTATTTAACTAAATGTGCATTTTATCCAGTTCTTCTTCAGGACGAAGGCGATCATGAATCTCCCCAAAGTGCCTGTCCTTTGTATCACTTAGTAAATATAGTCTTTTTGATGTCTCTCTTAATCGTCATTTTAACAACCATTTACAAAAGTTCTTTAGGCAGGGGACAGGTTAAATTTGGGAGGTGATTTATATAAAATTAACAATGGGGACACTTTAATCATTAAGGAAAAGTAATTGTAAATATATTATAATTACGTCTATCACTCTTCATTTTTCCCTCTTTGTCTTCTCTTTTCTCTCCTCTTCCGCCCCCCTCCCCAACGTCTAGTCTTTTCTCTTTTCTCTCTTCTTCTTTCTCGCATCTTCTTCTGTCCTTGTTTTCTCTTTTCTCTCTTCGTCTTCTCTTTTCTCTCCACTTTCCCCCCTCTTACGCTCTTGTTTATTGTTTTCTTTCTTCGTCTTCTCTTTTCTTTCCTCCTTCTCTTTCCCCTCGTCATCTTTTTCCCTCCTCCTCCTCCTCCCCTTCTCTCTCCGACTTCTGTTTTCTCTCTTCGTCTTCTCTTTTCACTCCACTCCCCCTTCTTACGCTCTTGTTTATTGTTTTCTTTCTTCGTCTTCTCTTTTCTTTCCTCCTTCTCCTTCCCCGCCTCGTCTTCTCTTTTCTCTCTTTTCTCTCCTCTTCCCCCCTCGTCTTATCTTTTCTATCTTCGTCTTCATTTTTCTCTCCACCTGCTCTTCCCCCTCGTCATCTTTTTCTCTCCTCCTACTGCTACCCTTTTCGTCTTCTCTTTACTCTCCCCCAACTCTTTCGCCCCTCGTTCTCTTTTCTCTCTACGTCTTCTTTTTTCTCTCCTCCTGCTCTTCCCCCTCTCGTCTTCTCTTTTCGCCTCCTCTCCCCTTTTTTTTCTCTCTTCGTCTTCTCTTTTCTCCTTCTATTTCCCTCTCTGCTTCTCTTTTCTCTCCTCCTCCTCTTTCCCCGCCCCGTCTTCTGTTTTCTCTGTTTTCTTTCCTCTTCCCCCTCTTCTTCTCTTTTCTATCTTCGTCTTCTTTTTTCTCCCCACCTGCTCTTCCCCCTCGTCATCTTTTTCTCTCCTCCTACTGCTACCCTTTCCGTCTTCTCTTTACTCTCCCGCAACTCTTTCGCCCCTCGTTCTCTTTTCTCTCTGCGTCTTCTTTTTTCTCTCCTCCTGCTCTTCCCCCTCTCGTCTTCTCTTTTCGCCTCCTCTCCCCTTCTTTTTCTCTCTTCGTCTTCTCTTTTCTCCTTCTATTTCCCTCTCTGCTTCTCTTTTCTCTCCTCCTCCTCTTTCCCCGCCCCGTCTTCTGTTTTCTCTGTTTTCTTTCCTCTTCCCCCTCTTCTTCTCTTTTCTATCTTCGTCTTCTTTTTTCTCTCCACCTGCTCTTCCCCCTCGTCATCTTTTTCTCTCCTCCTACTGCTACCCTTTCCGTCTTCTCTTTACTCTCCCGCAACTCTTTCGCCCCTCGTTCTCTTTTCTCTCTACGTCTTCTTTTTTCTCTCCTCCTACTCTTCCCCCTCTCGTCTTCTCTTTTCGCCTCCTCTCCCCTTCTTTTTCTCTCTTCGTCTTCTCTTTTCTCTCGTTCACTGATCTCTTTTCTCTCATTTTCTACTTTACCTCGTCCCTTGGGAAAATATATCATTGTATAGTGATTTTCCAAGCGTAGCTTAGATGTGGCACAAGGCCGAAATTAAGGGATACCCAGTGAGTATCGAACTCACTACTCAGTCGTAATTGTTCTAACGAGACAAACTTACTAAGCATCACACTGCTGTGAGGTTTCCCAAATATGTCATTGTATATCATTTCTTCCTTCGGATAATCATGTCTTTTTCGATGCATGATTGAATCGGCAGAAGAATTTTCGTAATAGGCAGCCGTTATTTTCTACAGTAAACTAGTTTCCATCCAGGGCTATAGGACGCAGTCTACTTTGCTATTTAACCCATAGCTGGAGCGAGAAGCGATAGATTCATCGCTATCTCAAGGGTATTTGTGCGTAAGTGAATATAACGAAACCGACTGGAATTCGAACTCGGCTCTCTGAATTCTCATTCTGACCCATTACACTACCTGCATCTCCAAGCTTACAGTATCTAATATTCCCGTGACCCCCAGACCATATGGATACTGCAAAGATGCAGAAATTACATTCAAAGATCTCTTAGCGTCCAAACCTTTAGAGATTTTTTTTTTTATTGATTGATTGATTCGTTTTTTTACGGCTTATCAACCTTTTACAGGTTGTTTAAAGCCGGAAGATATTTTTAGATTGTAAGAATTTTTTTTGAAATAATAATAATCCAGTGATACAAGTCTTAATAATTAATCCGTAGCTGGGGGAGAAGAGGTGGGTTCATAGCTTTCCCAATACAACGGTAATTCGAACTCGGCTCTCCGATTAACAATTCCGAGCCATTATCCATTACACCACCCGCACATCTAAAGTTACAGCACCTGGTATTCCCAAGAGGTCACCTGTCGTGGTACTGACCAGGCTCAATGTTGTTTAAAGAAACATTTGATAGCATCCTGTAAATGTCGATGTTCACCAATAATCGGTCAGTGAGTCAATAGGATCATGTTTAGATTAGTTTCAGACTTTTTTTGTTGTTGTTTTGCAGTGTATAGGAAGCCCTGTTTCTATGGAAATTCTTGGAAATGATCTCTAAGCACAGATATTTTTTCGGCTATTTCCGGATCGACTTATATTACAGAAAATTGTTTTTTGGTCGTCACAGGTATTTCCTTTCTTGGTTCTTTCATTTGCTTCAATCCTTCTATCTTTACTTAAAAAAAAAATTAAAACAAAAAACAACAAAAAAGACGACAACAACAACACTTCGTTTGTTTTATTTTTCTCTTTTTTTTTCTTTCTTCATCTTTTATTTGATAGCTTTTCCAGCTCTTCTTCCTCTACTCATTTTTTTTCTTCTTCTTCCATATTTATAGTATACCACTTCTTTTTCTTCTGGTTCTTTCGTTTCAGGACGTGGGGGATCGAGTCTCTCCACAACGTTTTATCCTTTGTATCTTTTAATACTGTTTATCGTTTTACTGTCTCTTCCTTCTCTTGTTCTGTCATTCATTTGCAAAAGCTTATTTATAATGCTTCCCAGAAATTTCGTTTCTTACTTTCTGACTCTAAATATCTGACCGTCCTTTTTATTTCCAGTTCAGTTAAAACTCCCCGGTGTTCACATGTTTTATCTATCGTATTCTCAGTATTCTCCTGTAGATCCACAAGTATTTTTCATTTATAAATTGGGACATGGTTTGGTTTGTTTTACGGCATATCAACCTCAATGCGTCATTTAATGCCAACAAAATTAACATTGTTCGTAACTGTTATGGTAATTTGTTTTCCCTGAGCTAAAATCAGGCATAGCTGATCACATATGAAGAGAAAAGGGAAATCACCGCCCTCTCTGTGGGATCAGGTTGAAATCATAGACAAAGAACATCATTGGAAAATTCGTAAACTTAAGGAATCAGCACATATGCTAGGCCACAAAAATCTCCTGAGCCGATCAAACATAGAAATGAATACAATATGCGAACCAGTAATAAGGAATGCCAGAGAAAAGCAATGATAATAATGAAAATTGCAATATGAGCTCTGGTTAAAAAACATGCAATGATAACAGCAAAAATTGCAATATGAGCACTGGTAAAAAATGATGCTGAAGACATTAGGTTTATAATAGCCAGAAATTCATACGCCCATGACACATTGCACAGTGGATAAAGGCGTTAGTTAGATCCAATGACAAGACACAAAGTGTGTGAGTTCAATACCTGGTTAAGGCGGTGGAGAACTTGGAGAAGGGAATTAACGGGAAAAAATTATTTTCCAAAAAAATATTTCTGGTAATATTTTTTCCTTCGCTGGTAATATATTTTTTTCTTTTTAAAAAAAATGTATTGCTAGTAATAATTTTTTTACAAAGCATTTCTGGTATTAAGACCAATTTTTACACTTTCATAGTGTTTTGACCCTAGTTTGGGGGTTAACTACTTGCCCATAGCTGGGACCCTAACAGGTGCTACCACCCCGGGTCAGGGTGGACCTGGGAACACCAGCAATTAAGAGGCGGTTCCACGCCCCTGAAAATCTCTTGCTCAGAGGCCTTGCTGTTGGATGTAGTTTATCGCCATACCCAGGACGGTTTATCTATCGTATTCTCAGTATCCTCCTGTAAAGCCGCAATTATTTTGTCTCTAGTTACCCCTTCATCTTTGAGAAAACTATCAGGCAATTAATGCAATATAGAACGGTCGATATTACATAGCACTTCTACACTATTTTCCTTGTTTCCAACGAAATGTTTAGACATTAGAAGAATTTCTTCGTTATTCCAATATGCCTTCGGATTTCTGTGGAAATGCATCTCAGATTAATCTGGATCTTGCTTTAATTCTCATTCATTTTAACGGTCGTAGATTGTAACGACCTGATCATTGTGATAAAACCTGCAGAAATACGGAAAAAAAAAGCTAAAAATATAATAGAATTATTTTATTAAAGAATATTCAAACAAAACAACTAATACGTCTGGTTACACAGATTCTGCCCGGTCAGTATTGAATATATTGAGAACCAGTTACGCGGTCTTTATTTAACTTGAGAGGGGCTTACTGCATATGCATGGACAGACACTCTTACTTTGGGTTACTCAGTCGGCAATGAAATGTCACTTAATAAACGTATCTATTGCGTAACGGCTGGAGGCACAATGACGTTTTATGTAGTTTTTGTTTTTGTTATTGCCAATAAATTCTTACTTAATCTCTCAGCGCCCAAACAATCTGGATTTAGCTTCCTCCGACATCTTCAAAATTAAGATCGCCATTGAAAAATGGAGAGGATTTAAGAGCGTAGATAATGTTATGAATAAAACAGAAGTTGGTGTTGATCACGAAAGAGAGGTTGGAAAAAAGTCCAGAGCATTGTAAGCTGAATACTTTGATAATAAATTTAGACGCCATTACTTCTATTGAGGGGTCTCCCCTTTTTACACAAATGGACTCACCCAGGGTATACATATACTACTGCCAGTGAATACTCGACAGTCGGACAGTTAGTCTAGTTAATCGATGTCGGACGACTCGGCTAGATGGTCAAACTCTCTGCCTCTGAGCAGAGAGGAACCCGAACGAGGCTCTGCCCTTCGGCGGAGCCTCGTTCGCGGAGGTTGACCAACCCGATCCCGTTATGCGGGTTCTACGGGCATTTTTTGGCCGAGCCTATGGGCTCGGGAATACCCCACTTTAAACCCGGCCTTGTGCCGCATCTATCCCTCGTGGGGGAGGGGACAGTAAATACTGTCGGACAGTGAGTCAAGGAACAGTAGTAGTGGAGTCGAGTCGGTCGAGTAGAACAGTAGAATAACGTAGCGGCAAGAGTCACAGTAACAAGCACTTAGACTCAGTAAGAAGTCATACAGCGATACGTCGATATCAAAGACTATCTATATATTTTTCTACTAACCCCGCATTCACGGAACTACTAACCTGTATTACCAGTTTGTATTATTACGTTAATACATTTATTTTCTTATATTCATTCTTGGCGTTTGTTATTATTTGATACCGGATTTAATCCCGGAATCCACATCATCTTCATTAGCATTAATTATATCAACAGATTACATCGCAACTAATTATGTTTGAAGTATTAATTAACTTCATTCAAAGAAGAGATTTATTAAAGTCCTATTACCATTTTTCTTAAGATAATATTTTCAAAAACTCTGCAGTTCATCGCTATCCACGGCTTTTGTGTCATACATTTCTTTTATCCGCGGTTAACTCTTCACATCAAAAAATAAACAAATCAAAAAAGTATTAACGTAAGTGACTTGAGTTCTTCATTTAAATGAAAATCGAGGAAGTTCTCGATTTAATAAGGGGAGAAAACATGTCGGACACTGAAGTTACTAAAATCTACGGTTTTACACTTAATAGTAGCAATGTGCATGTGTGTTTGTACGTATGTGTGTGTGTTTGTGTGTTTGTGTGTGTGTGTGTGTGTGTGTGTGTGTGTGTATGACAGCAGCAACGTGTGTGTATATATATCGGCAGCAAGGGGTGTCTGTCGTCATTAAGATCTGTGCGTGTATCGGCAGTAAGGTGCGTATGTGTGTGTATCACCAGTTAGGTGTGCGTATGTAAATATTGACAGTAGAGTGTGTCTGTACCGGTAGTAAGGTGTGTGTGTGTGTGTGTGTGTTTGTGTGTGTGTGTATGTGTGTAGTAAGGCCTGAGTGTGTGGGTGGGTTTATCAGCAGTAAAGTGTGTGTCTGTGTATCGGTAGTTAGGTGTGTGTGTGCGTGTGTGTATTGGCAGTAAGGTGAGAGAGATAGAATCTGTGTACGTGTGTGTGGCCATGCAGTAAGGTGTGTGTGTCTATCGGCAGTAATATGTGTGTATCTATAGTAAGGTGTGTGTGTTTGTGTGTGTGTGCTTGTGTGTCTGTGTGTGTGTTTATGGCATAATAATCCTCCAATGTAACCAAGCATATTGAACAATATTTAGCTTGAAATATGTTTTGTTCATTTGAGGATCATCTTTTGGTTTTTGTTTAATGTTTAGAGACGCTGGGCTACAGGATCAGTGACAAGTCTTAGGATTTCTCTGTCATCATTGAGACCGGCTATAAACAAATCAATCACTGAAGCCACTAAGACGTGTGAGAGACGTTGATTTAAAAAGAAAAAAATACATTATTCAAGGAGGGAGTATAATAAAATAATGGAATCTATCTATATTTCTGAGATGAGATATTATGTACACTATTTACATTATTCGTAGTATTGTCCTCATCTTTGTCGCTATATCAGGGGTGCCAGAGAAGAAGCGATAATAACAACAAAAATTGTAATATGAGCTCTGGTAAAACATGCAATGATAACAGCAAAAATTCCAATATGAGCACTGGTAAAAAAGTTTCCTGAGTCATTAGGTTTATAATAATTCATGCACAGATATCCTCAAGGGAACATTGTACATAGATAAAGACGTTGGTTAGATCCAGTGACAGGACCCAAAGAGTGTGAATTCAATACCCGGTTAAGGCAGTGGGAATTAACAGGAGATAACTGACATCCATTAAACATGGCACGTGGAACTAGAACAGTCTACCCCAGTTCGACATTCCAACCATCTGAAGAAGTCCGGAGCGTACAACGTAATAAATATGGCGACAAAGATGAGGACAATAGTCGGAATAGTGAAAATAATGGAAATTAAGAAAAAACAAGATAACGATTGATATTACATTTCAATTTTTGAAGATCAAATTTGACTGGAAAACAAGACGAGAATTCTACAGACAGAAGAAACTGTTAGCATAGAACTTGCGGTTACATCTAGCCATTTCAACTGATGATGAAACCTTGCCGCTAATCTAATACTGCGCTTAAATTCATAAAGTCTAGATACCAAAGAGGATATTAGAACAATTGTCATGAAACTATTGATAGAAAAGGCCAAGAAACCCTACGTTACGGCGGTAAGAAAGTGATTGAAGAGGTGCCAGGTTAGGACCAATAACATTACAGATTCTTCTTCGTAGTGTATCAATAATTTTATCAATAGTTTTCTATAAGAAGACAATGCATATTTTTTTTGTAAAATTCTTTCAAATGAATTTTAAGAGTAAAATTATTTTCTGTGCCGTTTTAATTATGTTAAAGTGTTCTATCAGAAAACATGTTTTTTCATCAATGTCAATCACTTACACATTTTATGTACATTTTAATCTTTGGCTTGCGTCAGATTAACCTTTTCTTGGCTGGACTACTTTCCAATGCTAAAAGGTTCCAAGCGCCCTGCTATTTACCAATAGTTACAGGGAGAAGTGGATTCATGCCTTTAATAAGGGTATTAATGTAAAGTGAGCACAGGCAACCTCAGTTCGAAACTCGGTTCACCTAGTCCATTTTTTTCGCACTGGTGAGTATTTCTCCACGTCACACCCTCTTTGGTAAGAAGTTGATAAATTTCCCCGGAAGATTAGAAAAAAACAAAAATAATAAATAAATGCGGTCATTTTGATACGGTATCATAAAATATTTATATAAGAAAATGTTTTGGAGAATGCAGTAATGAAAATGGCGGCGGGCACCTGCTGAGACTTCCCAGGTCAGTTCTGCTCAACGACTGCTAAATATTGCATAGGCAGCCGCGCCCCGCCACTGAAATTCATGTTTTGATCATTCCCGCCAAAAAATATATGCACACTTGAAAATGATGATGGTAACGATAACTGTTTCCTTATAAGGAAACATTCAACATTCATTGACGAAGCAGATTGTCCTACTGAAATTTATAAAATCTTTCTCTTAAAACAATTTTTCAGGAGAATAGGTTTCTCAAGTCCACTGTTATTGCTCTTTCTAGTATTGATGGGGGTTTCCTTCCTAACCTTTTGTTTGAGACACTGAATCAAAACCTTACTAAGAGCAACAAAAGATTAGGAATTTGGGGAGAGCCTTGATCACCCACATCCTGAAGAAGAATATGCTGTGTGCTCACTGCAGTATATATGAACAACCTAACTAATGACATGATGCATATACAAAAGAAGTTGAATGATAATGGTAACATTAGCTGCTTCCCTATAAGGAAACATTTAGCATTCCTTGAGTGAGCAGCTTGTATTAATGTCAGATGAAATTTATAAAATCTTTCTCTTTTCTCTTAAAACAATTTTTCAGGAGAATAGGTTTCTCAAGTCCACTAACTGTTATTGCTCTTTTCTTCCTAACCTTTTGTTTGAAGTGGTGTGGAATGTCTACGCCTTCATTATCTCATTATTGTCTCATCGAGGTGCATGTGTTATCCATTTTAGTTGTTTCTTTCTGTCCTCAAATGATGTGGTTTCTGTTATTTGGTACAGCTGTTTCTGATTATGTAGCGCCAGGGTAGGTAGTGTGTTCTTCACTAAAACCCATAGGCTTCCTTCGCTCAAAGCAATTTTTCGCCATTGATTTTAGAATGCGGTTTCAGACATTACACATTCTGAACGCATTTGATTCCATGCCTGACATCCATACAAAACTCTCTACAAATTTTACCCGAAAAGTATTCGGCCATGCAATATTAACATTAAAAAGTATCCTACCTAGGGCAATGGTGCTCAAGAGACAGGTATGGTTACTGTTTAGCATAAAGGTAAGCAAAGTAATTTAGCGAAATATATCAAAACAAAGCGATAAATGCATAAAGCAAAAAGGGCCAATCACATTAACCACGGGATCCTCAGTCTACATAGAAGAGACATTTAAATAGTCTATAAGAAGTTATAGCTTAACAATTTAAGGTAAGCATGAGGGTATTGTCCAGCATTCACTGCCATACTGGAGGAAAGACATCACATAACAGTTTCGTACTCTTTTCTTTATCTCTAACGAATTTTTTTATGTCACTTCTTGCTCTGCTTAGCTTTTGGAATGAATCTTTGGCCATCCCAATACGTCTTCAGATCTCAGGGTTACCAATCTAGTAGCATGCTTAAATGCGGTCAAGGCACCAAGGAAACGATCTGATTTGATGTCTGTAACATAACACACTTCAATACACTTTTCTTTATTTCTAATGAAATTTTTCTGTCTCTTAATACTCTGCTTAGCTTTTGGATTACATCTTTGGTCATCAGAATATGTCTTCAGATCTCAGTGTCACCAATCTAGTAGCATGCTTAAATTCATGCAGTCAAGGAACCAAGGAAAAGATCTGATCTGATGTCTGTAACATAACACAGTTCAGTACTCTTTTCTTTATTTCTAATGAATTTTTTCTGTCTCTTAATACTCTGCTTAGCTTTTGGAATGCATCTTTGGCCTTCCCAATATGTCTTCAGATCTCAGTGTCACCAATCTAGTAGCATGCTTAAATGCAGTCAAGGCACCAAGGAAAAGATCTGATTTGATGTCTGTAACATAACACAGTTCAGTACTCTTTTCTTTATTTCTAATAAAATTTTTCCGTCTCTTAATACTCTGCTTAGCTTTTGGAATGCATCTTTGGCCTTCCCATCGGATCTCAGTGTCGCACTTTCTCTCCACTGTTTGAACACTTCCCTGATATTTCAATTTTTCTACTTGTTTGATTTTAGTATTCCCAATTTGTAATTTGCATTTTGCGTTCACACTTTTGCTGATAACCGTACATTCTCTCTTCTTATAATTTGAACTTAGTCCTTTCTTCTCGCTTTCTTTTGCTAGATTCTGTACGGGAGTCTTTCGTCAGCCTTCCGTGTCTGCTATCAACACTGAGTCATATGCATTTTGGTTTAACATTTGACATTTTTACAACTCTAAAAATCAAAATTCACACATTTTGCGAATGCATCGAGATATTCACGGTCTGTTTTACATTAAATGTTGCAACCCCTATTAACCCTACATTAATAAGCATATGATCACTAGGGATGCATATATATATATATATATATAAATATATATATACACACACACACACACACACATATATATATATATATATAAAAATACTAAAAGTTAATATTGAAGTCTACACTCATAGCCGAAAGACTGTTTCATGCTAGACGCAATCATCATGGCCTGATGATAGCGTGTAGCATGAAACAGTTTTTAGCCTCTGAGTATTGACTTCAATATTCATTTTTTTTATTTACATACGCTCTGTCCCGGATATGGAGGACTTTATTCCATAAATGTAGCACACCTTAAAACTATATTTCTTCATATATATATATATATATATATATATATATATATATATATATATATATATATATATATAGCCTGACGATTGCATCTAGCATGAAACAGACTGCCGCCTCTAAGTGTTGACTTCAATATTCACTTTTATATTTACACACTCTCTATCTCTGATATTGACCACTTTATCCCATAAATATAGCACACCTTAAGACTATATTTCTTCATATATATATATATACATATATATATATATATATATATATATATATATATATATGTATATATATATATATATATATAGCCAGGTACGACGCAGTGAAACACAACTGCAATTGTGTAGCGATTTTTACCTGTTTCCAATGTGATATCCTAATATATATATATATATATATATATATATATATATATATATATATATATATATAGAGTGTAACCCGGATATAAGAGAGTTGTCGGGACCGGAGAAGAAGTCTCTTATATCTGGGTTTCTCTTATATACGGGTTTGGTCTATTTTGTTTTATTAACACTGGCTCTAATTTGGGACCAGAGAAAACTTCTCTTATATCCGGGTCTCTTATATCCGGGTTACACTATATATATATATATATATATATATATATATATATATATATATATATGTATATATATATATATATATATTTAATTTCTTTACTATCTATCTGTCTAAGTTTGTTCATCATGTATCTATCTCAGTCTGTTCACATAGTGTATTCTATTGGGAGTCTATGACACAAAGTATCTGTCATTAGGAAAATGCTTTACGAAATGAATATAGTAGGGTATGGGGTTTATTCAATTCAGGTTTTAGCTGGAAATGTCTGAACTTGTGACACTAAAATAGGGAGTTCATTTGAGCATTTTTCAACTAAGCAATACCTCTCATTCGGTAAGGGGCTAGCGATATTGCCTTGTACACTAAAAGAGAAATACCAAGTGGATTTGGGCAATTTTTTCACACTATTTCTTTGTGTCTCATTCGGTAATGACGTTAGCGCTCTGAAAATACAGTCTACCGTTAGCATCAATGACCGCTTCAGTATGACGTCTGAAATGTTGACAAACCCGAACCAGATGATCTTTATCTATTCTGAACATTGTGATATTTATGGCGGATTTCAGAAATTTTATACTATTAAGGACGTTGTTATCTTCTCTGCTATGCCACATACATAGTAGCGCAACAGATTCAGGTCTTGAGAGCTAAGAAACCATATGTTTGTGGTGATTTTAATCATGGGGATTATAATTCATCCATTCTTGGGTCATCAAGGTTTTATGAGACAGCACCGTGTCTTGTTGGTAGGTGTATTATCTTCCTCTGTTCATACTCTCTATTCAAGTCCTCACAACCCTCTATATCACCTTCGTATAGTCAGCAGCGTTGACCATTAAGCACCGAGAAAAGAGGTGAAGAGGCATGATATCTTCCTTGTTGCTAACAACTCTCAGAACCTTCACAGTTGCCGGAAATTTTGCATGCATGACCGTTGCAATATCATTAGGGTCTCTCCGAAATCATCTGTCATTTATTCCTATAATTGACCTTTTACTCCTGATCAAGAAAAACCAAAGCATTGATGTTTCAAATTACTCAACAAGCGCTTAGCATGGATCAGACAGTTATCTTTTGTCTTTGCAGACATGAATTGTCCTCTTCGCATTATATTAGTCAATTCGCTAACTGCCATACTTTTCTCTTTCGCTTCATGACTTATTAAACAGAAGATTTTGTCGCAGTAAGTTGCCGTTTCTTTGAACAGACATGACAATGAATATATTGTCCCAGACTGTCATGTCCAATAATGTAGTCTTTCTTAGCAAAAACAGTGAAACCCTATGCGGTCAACAATTTATGGCCTAAGCGGCAGGCAGGATTTGAGACATCGTTGTAGGTATCAGTTGGAAGACATTGGTATTGTGCTGTCATAATGCCTCCTGTCTCCCTTTTGGAATCACTGATTCTAAGGATATTATCTCGCTTTTCAGCGCTTTGTCACACGCCACACGTACACATATTGAGCGTTTATGCGAAATCAAGAGATAACCTGATATTCCAGCACGCCCCCCCGTTTCTTAGTTGATAAAGAAATAATGCTGTTTTGGTGTCTTTTAAAATCATTTCACCCCATGCAAGGCAGTAAAGACACTAAGACGCAAGAGATTAGCGATTGCGAAAGATTAAGAAAAAAGCGAAACATTAAGGAGCGAGAACAACAGAAGAGTAATCAAGAAGACAGTAGATAACGATTGACATTGCATTTAAATTTCTTTTCTAATCATTTCACCCCATGCAAGGCAGTAAAGACAGTAAGATCCAAGGGATTAGCGATTGTGAAAGATTAAGGGGAAAAAAGAAAAGAAAGGAAACATTATTAAGGAGCAAAAAAAAAATGAAGATTAATCCAGAAGACAGTAGATAGTGATCGACGTTGCGTTTAAATATTTGAAGATCAAAGTTGGATGGAAAGCTTTGAGTTCCACAAATAAAAAAGTGCGAGAAAAGAAACTGTTAGTTTAGAACTTACGGTTATATCTAGCCAATTCAACTGCGAATTGATGAGACCTTGCCGCCAATCTAGTACTGCGTTTCAATTCATAATGTCTACGTACCATAGTGAAGAGTTCATCGAAACAATTACCATGAAAGTATGTGTAGAAAAGGCAGAGGGAAGCTACATTACGGAGGTGGGAAAGTGACTGAATCCGAGATGCCAGGTCAAGACCAATAATATTGCTGATTCTCCTTTGGATTTTATCAAGAATCTCTAAATATACAACAGGAGGACTGGACCATATGTGGCAGCAATATGTAAGAAAATTGTATATATATATATATATATATATATATATATATATATGTAAGATAGATTCTGGATAACAAATTTGTCTAGCATGATAGTGTAAACTGACATTCTTAGCAGCACACCTTGCAATGGATTCAATACTGTCTTTATACTTCATGTCAGCCGAGAATATTTGCTCGAGAAGGAGTAACGAGTAACTTTCAAGGAGGTTAGCATTAGTCATTCTGATGGGAGGCAGCGAAGGGGGGATTTTTCTTCTTCTTCAACTACTTCGACTTCTTCGTCTTCTTTGTTTTCTTTTTCGTCCTCTTCTTGTACTTCGTTTTTTTCTTCTTCTTCTTCTTCGTCTTCTCTTTGTCTTCTACTTCGTCTTCCTTTTCGTCTTCTTTTAGAACTTTCCTTCCCTTTTTTTTCTCTCTTTCTATTTCTTCAATCTATCTTTTTTTTTCTCCTTTTCATTCCGTCACTCTTTCATCTCTCTTTATTCTCCTTCTCTATCATCTCTGTTTATTCTTCTCAGCCTTAACCCTAACCCTACACCCCCGTCCTATTGCCTATTTCATACCATCTGACCAGTGAAGTATTCGCCAAGCCAGCAGGAAGTTCGGAGGCCGATGACAAGATATAAGTTTTAGTAATGTATAAATACAGGTTACAGCATCAAATACCTACCGCAGCACTTTTATAGGATTTCGCCCCCAGCCACAAATCTACTGATGTTCGTGTGTCATACATTACTATGGCGCCTCCGTTTGTCAGCAAAAAGTGACAAAATCCCCTGCCATAGACAAAGAGGCGAAGCAGAACCCCGTGGAAGAAAAAATGTCGCTTTTCTATACGGCCATTCCAAATTGAGAGATCATTTTTTCAACTGATAAATTTGTTTTTTTTTTAAGCCATTATACAATTTGAGTTTTAATGAATTTACAGAGAAAACGTCGCTGGTCTGTAGTCTTTGACTATAATTTATAGCCTTTGACTATAATTTATAGTCTTTGACTATAATTTATAGACTTTGACTATAATTTATAGCCTTTGACTATAATTTTAGCTGTGTCGACTGAAATCATTGAGATTTATACTGTACGGTACATTCGAATATTCTAAGATATATTATTTCCAATCTATGCCGTGTAAGCTATAATTGTCAAAGTTAAAATACAAAAACGACATTCTAATTTATAGAAATGCCCTTATATATACTTATATATACTTATATATACAGAATTTTGATATCTTACTCTTCAACCAGTGCTTCTCAACCATTTTTACCCATGGACAACTTTTACTGTTAATTCTTTTTGGTGGACCTTCCATAACCATTCGCTGAAAAAAAGCAAATTTTATTTTTTACTAACAGATAAGTTTAGTAATTGTATTACAGAAATAGTAAATGTATATGCTTTATTTTTTATGTAAAACTAAGTTAATTAATATAAACTTATAATTAACAACTAAATTTCATGGAACATTTCTGTACAAGTAAATTTTACGGAACATTTACGTACGCTAGTAAAATAATTCATAATAAACAATTTAAAAACGTAGGGTAAAAGAAGCACGCTAACTTATATCGCTTCATCTTGTTTTCTGCGAGTTGTTTTTACATTTTTAGCACTTTAATATGGCGTAGATTACTCTAAAAATTTAATATGGCGTAGATTACTCTTGAAATTTAATATGGCGTATATTACTCTTGAAATTTAATATGGCGTAGATTACTCCTGAAATTTAATATGGCGTAGATTACTCTAGTAATTTAATATGGCGTATATTACTCTTGAAATTTAATATGGCGTAGATTACTCTAGTAATTTAATATGGCGTAGATTACACTAGAAATATGATATGGCGTATATTATTCTATAAATTTAATATGTCGTAGATGAATGTAGAATTTTAATATGGCATAGATTACTGTAAAAATTCAAATTTTCAGTTGTAACAACTGCTCCAAAGTGAAATTTCTCTATGGACTACTAAAAGATTACCATGGACCCCCAATTTTTTTAGTTTTGGTGTGGGCCCCAGTAATGGTCCACATGGGCCCCGGTTGAGAACCTACTGGTCTAAACGTTATTCTTAGTTGATACACGGTTTGAGAAAGTCTTAATAAAGAAATATATGCTCCCCGTCACAGATATCTATCTATCTATCTATCTATCTATCTATCTATCTATCTATCTATCTATCTATCTATCTATCTATCTATCTATCTCCGTCCGTTATCTATCTCAGTCTGTTTATTATTCTATCTATCTATCTATCTATCTATCTATCTATCTATCTATCTATCTATCTATCTATCTATCTATGTCCTTTTTCTCTATCTATCAATCTATTTCATTCGTTCTCTCCTCTCCCTCTCTCTTGATATATATATATATATATATATATATATATATATATATATATATATATATATAATGGACTCTCCCGTCTGTTTCGATGTATGAGGATCTGACAGCTATGTTGATTCAGTTATGAAATTTTGTGCGATAAACTTAAGTGGCATTTAAGACCCGCTAGTGATTTACAAAGGAGGCCACATATGGACTAAGTGTGAGGATTATTAGATGAGATCATTGTTAGATTGGTGGACCTTTTAGATCTTGCTCTCGCTTGTTGTAGATGATTCAGACAAGCAGATTGAAAATTGCTGAGTCCACTAAAATAGGTTGATCTCCATTCTCAAGGGTGTTATGTGGTATATTGAATGCTGACAAGTTGCTTTTCAGCTTGTCTTTGTATATTAACCATGGGCGTCCTATATTCCTGTAGCCCTGATCTAACTGGCTGTACATTAGGATCTTGGGTATCCTGTCATCAGACATTCTCAAGACATGACCAATCCACCGTAACTGAGACTGTATGAGAAAAGTCTCGATTCCTCCAATATTACACCTGTTAAACAAGTCTACGTTAGATGTCCTATCTTGAAGGTTAACTCCACAGATTGCACTCAGACAGCTTTTATGGAAAACATCTAGCTGGCATATATAGTACCTGTATGGAGTCTACGACTCTGAGCCATACAAAAGTATGGCAAGTAAAACAGCTATGTAAACCCGAATTTTCCTATCCAGTCGATATATATAGTCGATGCTTTACATGTACTTATATGATCAAAGTGCTATAAAAACATTTAGCTACCCACAATTTAAATTTACAAGCAAACTTAAGAAAAGTTCTGGTCAAAGACACTAAAGTTCTATATAAATCATAACCCGAAGCATCTCGATGTGAGAGAGGCCGTCTATATAAAACATCTCGCTCCCACTATCAACCTCAACTTATTTAACAGTGGGAATCATGTGTTGAAAGATTTTTCAAAAATAGAAAGACGCTTGGAATAAAAGCTCCTAATAATATTGAAAACGATATAAAACTACATGTTAAACAGTCAAACATGAAATTAACAACACCTAAAGTAAACCACCTTGAGAATGGCTAAAGAAGAGACTGAAAGCGGTTGGGCCAATGGACAACACGGACATTTACTCACCATTACACCTAACAAACGGAAAAAATCTAAGAAGGCTAAAAAAACTAAATAAAAACTTAATTAACGAAACAGATTTAAAAGAAATGTTGCTACCCAAGTATACATTAATATTTATAAATAGACACACACACACGCATATATATATATATGTATATATATGAAGAATTATAATCTTAAGGTGTGCTATATTTATGGGACAAAGTGCTCAATGTCAGAGATAGAGCTTGTGTAAATATAAAAGTGAACATTGAAGTCAACACTTAGAGGCGACAGGCTGTTTCCAGCTAGACGCAATCGTCAGGCCTGACGATTGCGTCTACCAGGAAACAGCCTGTCGCCTCTAAGTGTTGATTTCAATGTTCACTTTTATGTATATATATATATATATATATATATATTTAGGTAATCCATATGGGTAGACCCAAGGAGGATAAAATCCAGAGAGCTCAATGTAAATCAGAGCTAATAATTTAAATATAAACAGAATTCTTTTTCATTTTTCGTTTCAACTTTTGGAAGTAAAGTCTGATGATCCGCGGTCCTTTAAAAGGGGTCTGGTGAAATAATTTATTATATGGAACCTTAAAGTGGTCTGTTTATATTTAAATTATATATATATATATATATATATATATATATATATATATATATATATATTTGATTAAAGACGACAGACAAAGTACTCCGATTAAGCATTTTTATTTAATTTTTCTTGTATACGAACAAGTGTTTTTTTTTGGGACACAGAGTGTGTAGAAACTATTCAATGTTCTCTAATTCCGAGCGATTAAAACGGGGCCGGGTTGGTGTTTCCAGAGACGAGTCTATGCCCTTCGACATAGACTCGTCTGGGGATGCTCTCTGCCCAGAGGCGGAGAGCTTAAAGAGCCGAGCTGAAGACAAATCTCCAATTGCGGGCTTGCAGATGGTATCTACAAACTGCCCCACACGGTCAGATGTAGCACAAGGCCGGATTTAATGTGGGGTTCCCAAGCCCGTAGGCTCAGCCAAAAATTCCCCGTAGACCCCGTTTAAAACCGAGTCGGGTAGCTATTTCCCGAGACGAGACTGCCCTACGACATAGCCTCGTATGTGGATCCTCTCTGCCTCCGAGCAGATAGGAATCCCCAAATGAGGCTATTAAATCTATTTAAACTCTGTGGGTGAAAAAAACCTGGATGGCACAATTTTCAAATAAATTGTTGTAATTATCAAAGTTAAAATGCACAAGAAACTTCCGAACAAAGCGAAAGAAATCATCCAGTAACTTAAATCTCTGGTACAAAGAAAAAAAATCTTAGCGATTAATAAGTTAAAACGAAGAGTGCTCAATACGCTAAGTAAAACAAAATTATATATATATATATATATATATATATATATATATATATATATATATATATATATATATATATATATTATCGCACTAATCGAAAAAGCATTGTAGTATTTCTGTTAGTTTTCTTCCTTTTGATTATTGATTGAAAACGTGCAATATCGAAATCGCTATGATCAGCCTTTAATGCCACAATCACAGAATGCCGCCTTTTCATTTCATTTCTTATCATAGGGTTTGCCATTCTTGATTTCTGAAAAATAAAAGTATTACAAGTTAGTGGGAAGCTGTATTAATCTTAAACCTGTATGTCCTCAAATACCAACCACCCACTGTGTATATATATATATATATATATATATATATATATATATATATATATATATATATCGCGAGACCAGAAACACGTGTTGTAAAATTATGAAAAATAAAGGATAATATTTTTTTTTTTTTAAATCCACATTACAACCAAAAAAGTTTGGGGTACCTCTCTTCTTTTTAATATACACACTTTTCTCTCGTTGGAACTACTATAACCTCTTACCTTTATATATATATATATATATATATATATATATATATATATATATATATATATGTAAATATTATATCATATATATAGTATTTCTGATATCTATCTATATATCGCATTCGCTCTCGTTTTCGATATATATATATAATATACAATACTATGCTATATATATATATACATGTATATATGTATATAGCATAGTATAGTATACCATATACTATATATATATATATATATATATATATATATATATATATATATATATATGAATCCGTCGATTAGTCCGGCTAATGTATACATCGTTAGCTTTAATTCTGTATATAAAAATTTTAACGCTCTAATCGAAAATGAATTGTACTATTTCTACTAGTTTTATTCCTTTTGACTGAAAGTGTAATACAGGTTTAATGTAGGAAAGCGAGAAAGAATGAAATGGAAAGAGATGAAAAGGTTTATGAAACTGTAATAGGTTGTGAATATTAAATTATTCTGCTTCTTACTTTAGAGATTAGACATTGGAAGATGCAATGAAAAAGTAACCGACATCTACGAAAACTGTCCTCGATTTAAAAGAATTCCCTGAATATTATAGCTTCATATTTATCAATTAATTGATTGGCCAATCATCTAAAGAGCGCCATCTACACACGCAAGTAGGAACAAAACAACGAAGAAGAAGAATATTTTGAAATAACGCTCATTATTTTTCTGTATCTTGTTCATCACAAATATGATATTCCTTGCGCCATCTTTTTTATTTTATTCAAACATAAACCTAGTTTTATTTTTTGGGAAAACACTCTGCAGGATTTTATTCATTTATGCCACCAGCATCTCCGCACCACCCCTCGTCCCCACCCTTCATCGACAGCCGAAGGTTTTTTTGTTTTTTTTCATTTTTTTTGGTAAGCATGTGTTTATATTTTATGGAATCCCTCTGCTTATGTCTGTGAGGCTTTTGGACGCATCGGATACGTTGTGTCGATGGAAAGAATCAGATATGAATATATATGTATATCTGTTTAATGCTGATCTTCGAGGAAAAATTAAAAGGAAAGAAAAGAAGAAAGAAAGATAGCATCATGTCGTTGAATAAAGACAAAAAGAAAGACAGAAAGAAAGACAAAGAAAGACAAAAAGAAAGACAGAAAGAAAGACAGAAAAAGAAAGACAGAAAGAATGACAAAAAGAAAGAAAGAAATTCAGAAAGAAATGAAAAAGAAAGAAATATAGAAAGAAAGATAAAAGACAGAAATAAAGAAAAAGAAAGACAGAAAAGAGAAAGATTGAAAGAAGGCTAGAAAGAAAGAAAGACAGAAAGAAAAAGAAACAGTGAAAAAAGAAAGGGAGGAAGAAAAACAGAAAGAAAGAGAGAAAGAAAGAAAAACAGAAATAAATAAAAAAGAAAAAGAAAAAGAAAGAAAAAATGAAAGGTAGACTGAAAGAAAGACAGAAAGAACGAAAAAAGAAAGAAAGAAAAAAGAAAGACAGAAAGAAAAAAAGTAAATCACAATGATGAGAAGAAGAAAGAAGAAATAACTTTAAAAGTAAGAAGAGAGAGAGAGAGAGAGAGAGAGAAAGAGAGAGAGAGAGAGATTAGAAGAGGAATGTTTAGAAAAAGAAGGAACAGAAGAAGATAATTCAGAAGAAGAGAATCATAATAAAGATGGCAGAAAATGGGGAAATAATAAAATGAAGTTGATTAAAATAAAAAAAAACTATTTAAAAAGAAGAAGAAGGTGAACAGAAAAAAGGAAAAGAAAGAAAAAGAAAGTGACTTTAAATAAAGAGAATTCGAAGAAAAGTTCGAAGATATAGTAAAAGAGGACGTAAAAAAAAGAGAAAGTTTAGAAGAAAATTTATATAAAAGGCCCTTCTGTCCATCCATATTTTCTTAAGCCTATCATCCCAAGCAAGGCGAGAGTGACACTAGTACGGAAGGCCTTCAAAGAGCGAAAGTAAGAGAAGACCGAGTATAAGAGGGGGGGGGGTTGAGGAAAGGATAAAAAGAAGAAGGGAAATCAAGGCATCAGAAGATGACGATTGATATTGCATTTAAATCTTTGAAGATTATTGTTATCATGGAAGAGGAAGGGAGTTCCACTGTCGGGAAGTGCAAGAGAAGAAGCTGTTGGAGTATAAGTGGCGGTTACATTTAACTGTTTCAACAGTAAAAGAGTGGAAACCGAAATGCCAAACTAGTATCACGCTTAAATTCATGGGGTCGGGGCACCAGGGATAATGCCACGTCAGAGCAGTTGCCATGAAAATATTTGTAGAAAAGACAGAGAGAAGCCACATCATGTCTGTGAGAAAGTCTCTGAAGTTGAGATGCCAAGTCAAGACCAATTACATTGCAGATTCTTCTTTTGATTTTGTCAAGAACTTAGAGATGAACAGCAGGGGCACCAGACCAAATATGGCAACAGTATTCAATGTATGGATGAATGGTAGATTTGTAGATATGTAGGGTGGATTCTGATAAGAAAAACCTTCTGGCATGACACAGTGAGTCAACTTTCCTTGCAGCTGATGCAGCTGTTGATTCATTGTATTTATAGCACTTCAAGTCATTCGAAAGCATAAGGCCAAGAAGGTGCAGTGAGACACTCTCTTTGGCAAGCAGGGAATTATCGCTTGGAACACACACACACACACACACACACACTCACACAGACACACAAAAATAATCCCAAATAAATTTATGTAGTTGGGTAAAAAATGCTTCATATAGGTATCAGGGAGGCATATAAGAGGAAGGAAGTTCCACTGTTGGGAAGTGCAAGAGAAGAAACTGTTGGATTATAAGTGGCGGTTACATTTAACTGTTTCAAAAGTAAAAGGGTGGGGCCGAGATGGCAAACTAGTATCACGCTTAAATTCATGGAGTCGGGGCACCAGGGATAATACCACTGTCAGAGCAGTTACCATGAAAATATTTGTAGAAAAGACAGAGGGGAGCTACATCAGAAAGCATCCAATAAAGGAACCCTCTATCCTGGGCATGACACGTGGAACTAGAACAATCTACGCCGGTAGACGAAATAAAGGGTTGGGTTCGAAATTCAAAACACCTGAAGAAAGCCAGAGCGTAAATTGGCCGAAACGTCGTGAATATTGCAAAAAAGGATGACAACAGTCCGAATAGTTTAAATAGTTCCAATACCTCATTTCAGATCGTCGGGCCACGAGTGCTGTTATTTTTCTCGTCTATATTATATGTAGTGCATTGTGGGTAGTCTATTTTGGTAGATATTTTACCGGAAGTCGTTTATTTGTTTATTTGTGTCAAATTATTTTGCTTGTTTTTATTTAATTTATTTTTGTTTTTTATCCTTTATATTTATTTTATTTTTATTTTGATCGGTGTTTTTATTAACGTAGTAAAAATTTGTTTATATAGCTTATTGTGGGTAGTCTATTATGGCGGCTATTTTACCGGAAGACGTTTATTTGTTTATTTATTTGGGTCAAATTATTTTGCTTGTTTTTATTTATTTTTATTTTTTATCTTATATATTTATTTATTATTTTTATTTTAATCGGTGTTTTTATTAACGTAATAAAATTTTGTTTATATAGCTTATTTAATAGTTTTGTTTTTGTTTGCGAAGATAAAGCTATTTGTTGAATTTTGTGGTTGATTGTTGTGGTTTGTTCTGACTATTATTTTGATGGGAACAGTTTTTAATTTATTTATTTGGATTGATTATCTTTATTTGTTTTTTCTAAACGGCTAGTTTATCGGTATCGGTTGTTAGTTTATTTATATATTTGGATGTATTTAGATCAATTTATTATACTTGTCGTTATTTATTTATTACACTGTATATTTTATCTTTTTGGTTTTCGATTTTTAAGTAACGCAGTATATTATTTTTTATTCATTTTTTTATCGTTATATAACAGTTATAGCTATTTTTCGTTCGATTTTTCGTTTTGATTTTTTATATTCTAATATTTTGGTCATAATAGTTTGCTAATTTGTTTATTATTTACTTTATTGATTTTGTTCCTTATTTTTTATTATATTTCGTCTATTCTAACAGGTGTGATTTTTTAATTTGTTTGGATTAATTTATTTTGCTTATTTTATTGTCATTTTGTTTCTTTATGTATTTATATATTCTTTCCGTTTTCGATTTTTAAGTTACGTAGTAAAAATTTGTTTTCATATCTGCATTTTGAGATTAGATCGGATCTTTTATTTAATAATTTATTTTGGTCTGGGAAGGTAATGATAGCTATTTTTTCCACCAAGCAAAGTTTGCAAGTTTTTGATAGGTTGTTGTAGGCTGATGATTTTTTTCTTATTTTCCAAGATATTTTTGGTGTGGTGTGCGTTTTGTTTTTTATTTCCCAGATATACTCAGAAGGCATTGTGCTGTTCGCATATTTATTATTTGTGAAAGATGTTTTGTGTACATAATTTCTTTGTTTCCAGGGTCCTTCAGTTACTCCTATGTATACTTTTTCTTCATTATCTGGTGATTTTATCGTGGCTTGGTAGATTACGTTGTTTTGTAAACAATTACCGTTTAAGGGACATTCGTTTTTTATTCTGCAGTTGCACGTGGGGTTAATTTGTTCGTGTCATTTATTTGAAAATTATAATATAAACTTCAATGTTTATATATATATATATATATATATATATATATATATATATATATATATATATATATATATATATATAAGTGAACATTGAAGTCAAAACAGAGGCGATAGGCTGTTTCATGCGAGACACGCTTGACGATAGCATCTGGCATGAAACAGCCTGTCACCTCTAAGTGTTGACTTCAATGTCCACTTTTATATTTACATACGCTCTATCTCTGATATTGAGCACTTTATCCCATAAATATAGCACACCTTCGAACTATATTTCTTCATATATTTATATGTGTGCGCGTGCGTGTGTGTGTGTGTGTGTGTGTGTGTGTGTGTGTGTGTATTATATATATATATATACATACACACATATATATATATATGATAAAATGTATAAAATCCGATAATTATTCAATATATTTTAATTTATATTTTATTTTAATAGATACAATTTATTTATGGAAATGTTCTGTTTTTTTTATTAAATAGCACTTATTATATTTATTGTCCTGAATGTTCGAGAAATTTTGATGAAAATATGCATTCTCCGACAAGAATAGAATCTGTATCCCTTAACGGAAACCGACATTTGGCCTGACGTGCTCTATCATAAAGCTACAGAGAAGAGTCTGGTTAGCAAAGTCCGAATTACTGTTTTTAATTAAATATAAACAAACAGGAGAATTTATTTAACCTTCGAAGTGAACTCATGTCAAAATGCAGGCGCCGCCTTAAGAAATAGAACAGTACTCTTTCTTCTGGATTATATAAATTCCTATCTGTATCTATGCTAGTCTAATGTTATACTACATGCTCACATAGAAATATTTATTGCAGTCTAAAATTTATGGTTGATATATATATATATATATATATATATATATATATATATATATATTTAGTTTACGAAAAACTAGGTAATCCGTATGGGTAGACCCAAGGAGGATAAAATCCAGAGAGCTCAATGTAAATCAGAGCTAATAATTTAAATAAAAACAGACCACTTTAAGGTTCCATATAATAAATTATTTCACCACAGCCCTTTTAAAGGACCGCGGATCATCAGATTATATTTCGAAAGGTTGAAACGAAAAATGAAAAGAAATTTACACATTTATGACGGGCAGTAATAAGTATATATAAATATGAAGAAATATACTATTAAGGTGTGCTATATTTATGGGATAAAGTGCCCAACATTAGAGATAGTGTGTGTGTAAATATAAAAGTGAACATTGAAGTCAACACTTACAGGCGACAGGCTGTTTCATGCTAGACGCAATCATTAAGTCATATATATATATATATATATATATATATATATATATATATATATATATATATATATATGCGTATTTATATATTGTAATATATATGGTCAATTGAATATGGATTTGCTTGATGAAAATGTGTATGCGTGTGAATATGTATGTATATAGATATGTGTGCGGGTGTTTGAGTTTTGTATGGACATATTTTGGGTTTCCTGATACATATGGGTGCGTTTGTGAAAATATTTTGTTTAAAAAGAAATACATGGACGCATGTGTCTATGTATGTGTATATATATGTGTATATATATGTGTATATGTATGTGTATATGTATGTGTATATATATGTGTATATGTATGTGTATATGTATGTGTATATATCTGTGTATATGTATGTGTATATGTATGTGTATATATATATGTGTATGTGTGTCTATTTGTATAATAACAGATGAAATCTGATTGGGATATTGATCTGTAATTTGTGCTTAAACTATATATAATATATATGTAATATAAAAATAAATCTCTAACTGGGTTTCACAAGTTACATCTTACGTACTGTGAAGGTTCGGACATTTTATATCAGTGATAAATATATATATATATATATATATATATATATATATATATATATATATATATATATATATAAGAATAAATATCTAACTGGGTTTCTGTTAAGGGATATTACCTGTAACGATACAATGAACTCTTCCTGACACTATAAAGACTGCGCCTCTCTCGAGAGACGGGTAGAGGAAGTGGAACGAGTCGAGACAATAGTAGTTCACTCTAAACCAGACTGACAGTCATATTAACATCTTCAACTTCTTGTATTATTATTATTCTGTTTAATATATCTTTGTTATTCCTACTCTTGTGTTCGTGTTGTTCTTCCTTGGTCCTAACCTTGGACCATAACAGTGGCGCGAGGACATTGAACCATAACAGTGGCGACGAGGACTGAAGAAACGAATTCTACGTGGAGGATACTGAAGAAACAAAGTTCTATGCGAAGATAAAAGAAAAATATTTTTTGGACACCAACTTTTCAGTGCTAACAAAGACACGAATTCTAAGCAGGAATAATTTTTCGTAGTAAGGTTCCAGAACAACAGGTAACAACGACCTGAATTTACGGTATAAACATGGAAGACTTTAAGGCAACCATATTGGAACTAATGAAAATGCAATTCGAGCAGCAACAGAAAAATGAACAGAAGAATCTTGAACTACAAGAATTACTACTACGGGTAGTAACAAACAAAGGGCAAAATTCTGAAAATGAAACGGCATTCTCGCAAAATGCTATATGGAGCTCTATCAAAGACTTCACTTATGCACCGGACGAAGACAAAACCTTCGCGGCTTACTTCAGAAGATATGAAGATTTATATGAGTTTGATTGCGGGAATTGGGCAGACGTGAAAAAAATACGTCTACTACTGAGGAAACTAGGGTCAAGCGAATACACTAAATTCGTAGACTACATCATACCGAGGAAAACGAATCAATTGAATTTCAAGGAAGCGGTGAAACTTTTAACGGAATTATTTAGTCCCAACACTTCACTATTCCACGAAAGGTGGAAATGTTTAAATTTAACAAAAAAGGATAGCAAAGACTATATAACATTCGCTTCCGTGGTAAACAAACACTGCGATGACTTTAAGTTATCTGAACTCAGCCCGGACAATTTTAAATGTTTGATATTCGTCCAAGGCCTGGTTTCGACTAAAGATGCGGAGATCAGACGGAGAATTCTAACAAAACTGGAGAGTGAACCAGAATTGACGCTACAAAAATTGGCTGAGGACTGTCAGAGATGTATAAGGGTAAAAAAGGACATACGAAAAGTACAACGACAAACACGTTTTTTCCCTCCTCAAGAACAAGCCAAACAAATTATTCTACTACAAAAAGTCAAATTTAATATTAGAAAAAACTACCACCCAGTCCATGCTATCGCTGTGGAACTTTGCATTGGTACAAAGATTGTCCATACCGCTTTAAGACTTGTCTGTCGTGCAATAAAGTGGGACATAAAAGTTCTCATTGTTGGACTAGAAAAGAAAGCCGAGTAAGAGTCACTAGGACTGACCAAGCGGACGAGACAAATATACGAAAATACGTACAAGTAGAAATGTTAAACAAAAAAGTCAGACTACAATTGGATTCCGGATCAGATTTAACAATTATTAACTTACAGACGTAGAGGAAATTAAACAAACCGACCATGTTGAGAACCAATAAAATAGCCAGGTCTGTAACTGGAAGAAAAATAAAATTTGAGGGAGAAGTTATCACAAATGTGATATTCAACGGAATGACCAAAAAATTAAAATTGTACGTTCTTAAAAATACGGAAAATTTATTTGGAATTGACTGGATGCAGAAATTCGACCTCTGGGATTTACCGATAAATACGTTCTGCCAAAGAGTGAAAAGTTTATCGACCGAATCAGATAAATTAAAGGAGAAATTAAAAGAGAGTTTCCCCGAAGTATTTTGAGCCGGCCTCAGGAGGTGTAAAAAGATGGCGGCGAAAACAGAAGTAAAAGGAAATTTACAACCCATTTTCAAGAAGAAAAGGAATGTAGCTTTCGCAGGACTAGAAAAAATAGACCAAGAGTTGGATAGACTCGTGAAAACCGGTATATTGACAAAGGTGGAATATAGTCAATAGGCCGCACCTACGGTTTACGTGAAAAAGAAATCGGGTGAGATACGAGTATGCGCTGATTTCTCAACGGGATTGAATGCAGCGATTAAGGATTATCACTATCCTCTCCCTAGTCCAGAGGAAGTTTTCACAAAATTGAACGGAGGAAAATGTTTCTCAAAGAGAGACTTGAACGAAGCATACCTACAAGTACCAGTAGATGAGGAAAGCTCGAGGTTGTTGTGCATAAACACAAATAAAGGGTTATATAAGTTCCAAAGATTACCATTCGGGATCAAGGTCGCGCCGGCAATATTTCAGCAAATAATGGATACTATGCTAGGCGGACTGGATTTCACGATCGCATACCTGGATGACATACTGATAAAAAGCAAAAATATTGAACAACACTTGGAACACGTTCAAGAGGTTTTCAGGAAGATACAAAACTACGGATTTAAAGTAAAAGAAAATAAATGTGACTTCTTTATGAAGGAAATAAAATATCTGGGCCATATTATTGATGAAGAAGGAAGACGACCAGACCCAGAAAGGGCCACAGCAATAAAAAGAATGTCGGATCCAAAAAATTTAGCAGAGTTACAAAGCTTCTTGGGCTTAGTAAATTATTACCAAGAATTTATTCCAAACATGCACAAATTACGCGCACTCCTAATCGAACTGTTGAAGAAGGAAAAAGTTTGGGAGTGGACAGATGAATGTCAGAAAACCTTTGACAAAATCATTAAGACTCTAACAGTAGATTTATTTTTAGCGCATTATGACCCAAAATTGGAAATAATAGTCGCGAGTGACGCGAGTGCCTATGGTGTTGGGACGTGTATACTTCATAAAATGCCGGATGGGACAAAGAAACCCATCGGGCATAGGTCAAGAACATTGATACCAGCCGAACAAAATTACTCGCAAATCGAAAAAGAAGGGCTGGAGATTATTTTTGCGGTTACGAGATTCCACAGATACATTTACGGTAGATTTTTCGCCTTGCAGACGGTCCACAAGCCGTTATTGCCAATATTTGGATCAAAGAAAGGTCTACCTGTCTATAATGCTAATAGATTGCTTATTGAACTACAACTTTAAATTGGAGTATCTTCCATCAAACAAAATCGGGTATGCAGATGGTCTTTCGAGACTATTATCAAAGAAAACGGAGCCATTAGAAGATTCCGTAGTTGCAGCTCTACGAGATGAGGAAGATATTAGAACATCATTATGTAGTACAATTCGAAACCACCCCGTCACATTATAGGAAATAAGAAATGAAGCAGTGAATGATGAATTTATTAAGGAAACGAAAACAAAAATTGCAGGAAAAAATAAGAATATATCAGACAGTTTCTTGTTATGTGATAATGTTCTACTATATAATGAAAAAGTAGTAACTCCGAAAACGCTACAAAGGCGAATCCTCAAGGATTTTCACATGGGCCACCCAGGAAAGAACAGGATGAAATCCTTAATGCAAAGTTACGTGTACTGGCCAAACATAGATCAAGATATCATGCATATGGTGGACAAATGCAACGGCTGTTCCTTAGCAGCCAAGGCACCTCCGGTCACTCATAAGCCATGGCCTAATACAGATCGACCGTGGTCGAGAATCCATGTAGATTTCGCAGGTCCATTAGAGGGTTTCTATAAATTGCCTTCATGAGCTGTTTGCTCGTTTCGGAGCGGTTGATTGTCTATTCACCGACAATGGGACACAATTCACAGCTGCGGATTTTCAAGAATTTTGTGAAATTTTTCAGGTTAAACACATCAATCCCCCGCCATATCACCCAAGATCAAACGGGCAAGCGGAGAGATTTGTAGATACGCTAAAAAGAGCACTACGGAAAGCTTATGACCTGCCAACAGGAAAGGCTTTACAGCAATTCTTACAAATATATAGAATTGCACCGAACAGTACTACGCCATCGGCATTATCACCCGCATAAGTGATGTTCGCGCGAAAAATTAGATCGGTATTCGACAAATTACTACCAAAACAAACAAAGCAAACACCAACGTCGTACGTACCAAAAAGAAAATTTAACCCAGGAGAGAAAGTATTTTTAAAAAAGGAAAAAAACAATACATCCTACTGGGAGTAAGGTACAATAGAGAAACGGATCGGGAACATGATTTACAGAATACAGGGTCCGAAGTTCTCGCATAAAAGGCACTTAAAGCAAATAAGAAAGAGGCTGTTAGAGGATTCTAACGGTCCACCTCAAGAAGAGGAAGAAGTGATGGACACGATATTCGACACATTCGATATGCAATGGTCTCAAACAATATCAGAACCGCGAAAATCGACCAGGAAAAGAAAATTTACAGAGCCTTTGATAAATCCAAAAAGAAAAAAATATTAAAGACCCCTACGAGGTAAAAGCTTTGGGAGGGGGGTGTTATGGGGTCTTACCTGTAACGATACAATGAATTCTTCCTGACACTATAAAGACTGCGCCTCTCAAGACGATAGATGGAACGAAGTGGAACGAGTCGAGACAGAACGAATCGAGACAATAGTTGTTCACTCTAAACCAGACTGACAGTCATACTAACACCTTCAACTTCTTGTATTATTATTCTATTTAATATATGTTTGTTATTCCTACTTTTGTGTTCGTGTTGTTCTACCTTGGTCCTAATCTTGGACCATAACAGTAGTGCGAGGATATTGGACCATAACAGTTTCACAAATTACATCTTACGTACTGAGAAGGTTCGACATTTTATATCAGTGGTATATATATATATATATATATATATATATATATATATATATATATATATATATATGTGTGTGTGTGTGTGTGTGTGTGTGTGTGTGTATGTATATATATATATATAATATAAAAATAAATATCTAACTGGGGTTTCAAAAGTTACATCTTACGTACTGAGAAGTTTCGGACATTCTATATCAGTCATATATATATATATATATATATATATATATATATATATATATATATATATAACTGGCTTTCACAAGTTCCATCTTACGTACTGAGAAAGTTCGGACATTTTATATCAGTGATATTTTCATATATACAATATTAACTTTTATTGCAGTAATTTAAGACAATTTATAAGTACTTTTATATAAAATCTCTCTCTCTCTCTCTCTCTCTCTCTCTCTATATATATATATATATATATATATATATATATATATATGTCGCACATTGTGTGCAGTTGTTAATAAAAAAAAGTGCTCGATGTAGGAGAACAGAGCTATAATTTACATATTAATAATAAATATAATTTTTTCCGCACATGTAGAACAACACTGTGTTTTAATCTTCAGGTGCTGCGGGTGCTGATTGAAAAATTACTCAATACATAATTTAAACTTAATTTAAATTGCGCGTTGTTTGTTTTGGATTTTGTCGACTAGTAAGGTTAGTTAAGCAACGTTTGTGAGAAAAAAAAAGCACCATGACACAATTCACTTCGCCAGAAATTTGGAAACGGCATGCTGTACTGCTTGGCATTCGCACCGGAAGCTCGAATTCGAACATTAAGATTGTTTGGGTGTCAATCTGAGGACATTGCAGAACACTCGCAAAGAGTTGAATGAGTCTAATGGTGATTACGAAGATACAACAGCACGGAAATCTCCCTCTGATCGATCTGATAAGAAGAGAATTCCATAATTTGTTGGTGAAGGTCTCAGACTCAACACGGAGAACTACATCAAGTACCTTGAGGAAGTGGTGCTTCCCTAGGTCAAGAGGGCGTTTGCTGGAAGACCATATCTCTGGCAACAGGATTCTGCTACATGCCACACAAGCAGGGAACTCAGTCATAGCTGTCAGACAATTTCTGCAACCACATCACCCCTTACGTCTGGCCACCTAACTCATCAGATTGCAACCCCATTGATTATTATGTGTGAGGGACGCAGTTGAGTGAGAGAGCAACAAAACTCCTTGTAACACCAAAGATGAACTGAAGGTAAGGATTATGGCAGCATTCACCGACTTAAACAAGGAGACCATCCAGAAGAGTTGCAGGAGATTCTGAAGTCGTCTGGAAGCCGTGGTTGAAGTCTATGGTGATTTTATTGAATGAATTTATTCTTTGGCATTTCAATATATTTTTGTGTAATTTTGGTAAGTATATCTGTTAAAATGAGATGTCAGTGTTATTTTGATTTTTGTGTAATTAGACGATAATTTGTCCATCGCACCCTCTCTATATATTACACACATACATATATACATACATATATATACATATATTACACACACACACAGATATATATTACATACACACGCATACATACATACATACATATATTACACACACACACGCATACATACATACATACATACATACATATATATATATTACACAAACACACACACTTATATATATATCACACACACACACACACATACATATATATATATATGTATGTATTTACTTGGAATTTATTCATGTTTCGTTGAATATGACGTGTTCTTTTGTGAAAGTGTGTGTGTGTGAATGTGTTTACGTGTATGTGTGCATGTGTACATTTGTGCATGTGTGTGTGTGTGCATCTGTGCATGCGTGTGTATGTGTTTTTGTGTGTGCGTGCATGTGTGTGAGTGCGTTTGTGTGTGTGTTTGTATGTGAGAAAGCGAGAGGGAGAGAGAGAAAATGCATTGTCCGAATGCTTTTGTCTGTGGGAGAGTTTTTGCGTATGCGTGTGAGAGGGTGAGAGTCCTTGTACATGTCTAAATATGTATTGTTGTGTGTGTGTGTGTGTGTGTGTGTGAGTGTGTGTGTGTGTAAGTATTCATGCATGTGAGTGTGTGTGAGAGAGAGTTCATATGTATTATATATGTGTGCGTGCGTGTCTGTGTGTGTGTAAATGTGAAAGAATAAAACATTTCTCAAATTCGCTATCTTCTAAAATCAATTTTGACAATTACTTCTCAGCCTAGGAAATAGTATAAAAATGCACCAAGTGTCATAAATTGTTTTGTGCGCATGCGCCTCGTAGCCTCACTTCCGTCTTGAATTTCTGTGCAGGTAAGTTATGTAACGATACACGAGACAGTAATTATTGATTTAACCGCCCTCGGTTAAGTCCGCCAAAAGTCACATTTTATTGAGGTTAGAGACACTAGCACATTTCTTCCTGAACTATGCGAGTGGGTTGTCTGGAAGTAATTATTTATACAAACAGGTATTCCTTGATATTCTGCGGTATATCTTTGAGAGTAAATGAATATCATTTTAATAACAAAGAGAGTTGCTAGATAACATTTGAAGAGGCTACAATGGTAATGCCAATAAAGCGCAGGCTGTGTGGGAAAGTTACAGAAAGTGTGCTACACGGTATCAATA
This sequence comes from Acanthosepion esculentum, assembly GCA_964036315.1. Classification (NCBI taxonomy): domain Eukaryota; kingdom Metazoa; phylum Mollusca; class Cephalopoda; order Sepiida; family Sepiidae; genus Acanthosepion; species Acanthosepion esculentum. Next base: position 65,670,575 of record OZ038519.1, read on the forward strand.
GCTGCACTCTGAGAACAAAAAAGAATGCGGCGTCATTACTAAGCAGCCCATGGAAAACTATGTAGCTAGCATGGCTCCGAGTGTGCAGAGAAGTGGTACGATCATTCACCAACGCCAGTAGTCAAGAGAAGTTCGTGTAGGCTACGGCTATCTTGACTGACAAGCGCTTGGAAAGCAATCGCCCTGATATCACGGGCTTGCATAAGAGCAGTTATGAGTGGATCCTTTGGAATAAGACGAACGATGGGCAGGTCAAAATACAGAGGTAACAAAACCTGGTAGGACAAATCAGAGAAATGTAATCAACCAGACGACGACTGTATGACGCAGTAGGTAAAGAAGCAGTGTATCAGTGGCATCAATACAATATGGATAGGAATTTAGGGCCAGAAAGATTTCCATTGCCTTACTATAGTACCATTATTTATAGTGTCTGGCTTAAGAACATCCTGATGGTAAAGCAGGAGAAAACACATGTACAAAAGCCGGGCAGAGCAAATCAGAGAAATATACCAAGCAGCAGTTCAAGTTGTCCCTTTTGTGGTTGGAACGCTCGGGACTATTTTAGGAATCTTTCTGCTACGTAGGACCCCTTGAGAATGCGCAGGTGGCAGTATTGCTTTGAACAGCTCGTGCTGTGTCTCTAAGCTGCGAGTAGAAGCTGAGATATGATAGTCATCACTCGGTCGAAACAGCTAAGAGTGGGAAAGGCTATCAATTAATACCAAACATCACCGTCGTTGTAAAAGACAATTCTTCCTCGTCGATGTGGCTATTCCTGGTGACCATAATATCAGGGTTGAAGAAATTGAAAAGCTTAAAAAGTACACTGACCTCCGGATTGATGTTGCCAGAACGAAGGACCCGATTTTTCTTAGAAACTTTCAGGCGAATATCATGCATAAGAGTGTGGATGCAAAATGCAGGTTCTTTGACAAATATCAGGAAACCATAAACCATCTAAGGCTCAGGATGTCCTGTACTTGCACCAAATGAATATAAAAATCGTCATGGTAAAGTGGGGCAATACTTACACTTGACATTTTGCAAACACTGGAAAAGATGTTAAAAACTGGCAAGAACATCACTCAACACCGGTTACTGAAATAGAAGACATCACAATTCTATGGGATTACACCATCTTTACAGACTGGAGAAGTGAAGCAGACAGACCGGACATAATTGTCACAACCCGAAAGAAAACTTGCTGGCTGATTGATATGGCTTGCCCAGCAGTCTGTAACATAGCAAGCAAGGCAAGGAATTAGAAAAACTATCGAAAATCAAAATCGAAAAAAATATGGAAATTGAAAACAAGAATAGCACCAGTCATAGTAGGAGCGCTTGGAATGATAAAAAAGGAACACAACAACACATTGAAAAAAATCCCTGGAAATCCCAGCTTAATAGATATAGAAAAGAATGTCTTGACAAATACAGCCTACATACTAAGAAGAACTTTGTCTACGTAAAGTGATATTTCGTACATATTATGCAAATAGACATTACTATACTGCAAACACTGGTATTGAAAAGAAAAACACTGCGAAACATCACAGAAGTAAATAATGTCATAGATTTAGCAGCTACTGGGGAGTTAGGTGTCAAGACAATGAAAACAACAGACAAAAAGAGCCAGCTTGAAAGGGAATCAGACGTGAGATATCGGCACTGGATGAGATCTCAAGAAACCCAAATGTCTCACACGCAAATCCAGGTAGATCAATCGGAAATGAAATTTCTAAATGAGATTCCACTAATCAAGGAAATACTAAAACAGAAACTGCAGTTAAAGGCACGGAGAATAAAACGATAAGAAAAGCGTTGCTGGTCCTATCGCCAAAATAAAATATTCCAAGCGGGCCTTAAGATATTTTTCAGGGAAATTGGTAAAGCAGTTATACATGGCAAAAAGCCACCATCTATTGAAAAAGGGCAGCCATTTCGGAAGAATATTTGGGGCAGCCCAAAGGAATATAACCCCAATGCACAATCGATGTAAGAAGAACGAATGATGAATAAATCCCTACAGGAAAACAGCAATCTTCCACTGGAACAGAAGGAATGTCGAAGAGGTTCATATGGTCACAAAGATCAACTACTGATAAACAAAATCATCCTGGAAATTGCTGGAAAAGAGGTAGAAATCTCAGCACAGCTTGGATAGATTGCCGTAAAGCCTTTGATAGTGTGCCACACTCTTAGATCCTTGTGGCTTTGGAAATGTAAAAAGCCTCCTCGGTGATAGCAAATTTTCTTAAACACAGCATAAGAATGTGAAAAACCACATTATACCTACAGGCAATGCCACCTCTAACTGCCTGAATATTCGACGACGAATCTTTCCAGGATAGTTTTTATCACCCCTTCTTCTTTGTCGGTCCTTAATCTCCTTACGTGTGATCTAAACGGTAATAACTATGGGTACACAGTAAACAAGGAAGTATTCAATCTAAATAGATGATCGTAAACTCTTTGCTATTGAATTGAAAAGTATGTCCAAAAGCAACTTTCAAGAAAGGGAGAATTACAGAAATACAATTAATAGATCTAGATTTTGTCACAAAGATTAGGGAACTAGAACAAGAAGGCTATAAGTACCTCGGAATTAGCAAAGGGCATAGAATACAGCATACCCAAATGAAGGATAATGTAAGAAAAGAACACTACAGGCATGTGTGTCAGGTACTGAATACCGAGCCGAATTGAAAAAAAAAAAACAGAATATCAGCCATGAACACTTTGGCTGTCCTTATGATGCAATACATTTTCAACGTCTTTAATTGGGCCATAGCTGACATTAAGCAAATGGATGTCAAAACGAGAAAGCCTCTCACTTGCCACCGCATGCATAATTCCAAAGTTGATATTGATCGTTTGTATGTGCCTAGATCCGGAGGAGGCAAAGGATTAGTTCAACTAGAACAGTGTTACAAAACTACAACAATCGGCCCTGAAAGATACATGGAAACTACAGAAAACTGGATGATGATATGTGTCAAAGAACATGAAAAAAAGTAAGAAACTTTATTCAGTAATAAAGAAAGCCAACCAGTTCGATATGGAATTTGAATTTGGTGAAGAAAAAGGATGATGGCAAAGTACGATTTGCAAATCGGGAATGCCAAAGTCAAACAAGTGAGACAATTTAAATATCTGGGGAGTGTTTTAACAGAGGACGGAAAGTGTGATGCTGAAATCCGAAGGCGTATTGGGATAGCCAGGAAGAATTCGAAAAGCTAAGCAGAGTATTAAGAAATAGAAAAACTTCGCCAGAAACAAGGAAAAGGGCACTAAACTGCTATGTGATATGTCTTCTCTTGTATAGTAGTGAGACTGGACGAAGAGGAGGCTTGATGCAACAGAAATGTGGTTCTACAGAAGGATGCTGAGGATACCATGGACCGAGCATGTGACCAATGAAGAAGTTTTAGAGAAAGTCAGTCAGTTATTTGCCATGCTTAGGCGATCTATTGAGGCAAATTTTTTTCTCCGGAGTGGGTTGCCATTTCTTTCTGCAGTAGACCAGTTGTCATCCAAGGTCTGTCCTACTATTTACCCATAGCTGGAGGGGGAGAAGAAGAAGATTCATACCTTTCCCAATGGTATTATTAGCACATAAGTGAATGTAATGGATTCGACTGGAATTTGAACCCGGCTCAACGATTCCTCAATCTAAGCCGCTATCCATTGCTCAAGAGAAAATGGAAACAAAAAGACATCTGATACTTAACATCAGGAAGAGACAACTGACATTTCTAGGGCACATAATAAGAAAAGTGGGCTTGGGAAATATGATACACACAGGACAAATTGAAGGCCAGAGAGACAGAGGAAAACAACGCATAACAGTGAGCTTGATTAAATGAATGGGGGAACAGGGTTTACGAGAATTAACAGAAAGACAAAGTTTATTAAGAGCTATAAAGGACAAGAAGTTGTGGAGAGCCATGATCGCCTACGTCCTGAGGGGACACGGACATAAAGAAGACCGCGTTCATTATTCTCAAGTGATATCTTTATTTCATTATTAACTTCAATTGGTAAACTTTACCATGGGTTATTGTTCACCGAGAAATCTTCAGTACAAAATCTTGAAAACCACTTTTTATATGATCAGTTATTTACTGTGTCCATAAACTGGTTTTATATGCGTTCAAATTACCTTATTTTATTCTATCTTAAATATGATGAACTGGATGTACTAATGAAATGTATAGATAACGGCTCCTTATGAGAGATCGCATAACGGAGTTCCAATTCCAGTCGGGTTTGTTACATTCACAAATATCCTTGGGAAAGGTATGAGTCCATCTCTTCTCCCCAGCTATGGTTTAAATAGCTGGTAAAACTGGGCTCTATGGCATTAATTGGTAAACAGTCCACCTTAGAAAACAACGGCAACCTACTGCAAGAAAATATCTTGCCTAGTCGGTTTATGAATCGAAAGAGACATGATTGCTCAAGCGTGCATCGCATATGGCACTTAATTGACTGATGAAATGATAGAGTGAGACTTAATCGTCATTACATAGCATTTTATTCACTCCATTATTTCGTAAGTTACACACAGCTAGTCAGTATTAAGCGAGCAGGCCCGGGCGGACGGCTCACGAGCGATCCGTCTACCTTACATTCTGTCGGCTGTTCGTGCAAGACTGACAGATTTTCTGGGGTTGTTGTTTATATAGGGTGACCCAAAAAAACGGGAACTTTTTAACAATCCAATAAAACCAAGAGTGATGGAAGAAAAATATTTAATTCATAGTAATTGAAACCTTAAAACATGCCATTTAAGAAACAATGATGGACTTTTCATTATTTTTTAAATTACGTCCTATAGAGGGCGTCCTCCTGTACGAATGCATTCTTGAAATCTGCTGTTGAGATTCCTCATTGACTGCTGCAACATCTCAGCTGGGATACTGTGAATTTCATTCTCGTTACTAAAATGGCGAAATGTTTACTTGCTCAAGGTCACTGTCTCGCAATGTTGCCACTTGCTCATGTCTGGCAATACGCACTTCAAATATCCCGTTTTTTTGGGGTCACCCTGTATATCAATCTTCCTAACATTCTCGTTCTCCCGCTAGTAATACTGGATGCAGGTGTAAGGCCAGGTACTTCTGCATTCGGCGGCCGATCTCAGGTCAGTGCTCTTGTACACCAGTTTTCCTTGATGTCTGATCTGAATTTAAGTTCAAGTTTATTTGACATAAATATTAGAACAATAAATAAAATACATCAATTTAGATATTAACGCTGGTTTTCGAAATTTAGTCAAAGACGATCATTTTGACTGAAGTTATATAGAACTAAACGCTCCTAATGAAATGTATTAATATACACAACTAAATTTTCACATAATCTAATAAATTTTCACAGTATGTTCTATTTATAAAAAAAATTTGTTTTGTTTTGCAAGGGCTTTGTTTTTAAATATCAGTTTTTCGTCAGTAATTTCTGATACTCGGTCGAGCAAGGAAGAGTCTCTCAAAAATGCAGCCAAATATTATTTGTCTTTCTAAGTAAACTTAAGTATTACTAAGATAAACCTTTCTCTGTTCCGATGACAAGAGACAGACATGTGTCTGCCTGGGCAGTGAGTAAGGAAGACGGCAGTGGTCTAATCTCTGCCTGTATCTCTGAGATGAGGTATTATGATTACTTACATTATTTACATTATTCAGATTGTTATCCTCAACTTCATTGCCATATTCACAACTTAGCTAGCCATTATCAGAGGCAAATTTTTCCCAATGGGTCAAAACAGAAGAAACTTCAGAAGTCAAAACCCAGCGGCGACAGTCTGACAGCCTGACGATTGCAGTGTCCATTTCATATATATATATATATATATATATATATATATATATATATATGATGGTTAATAAGTTTCAGATATGTTTCATCTTAATCATCATTAATTAGGATGAATATATACATAGGGGATAAGGTGAATTTTCCAACAAAACTAAACTTAATAACACGGAAGGTGAGAAGGTGAATTTTCCATATAAATTCTAATAATACGGAAGGCGAGAAGGTGAATGTTCCATATAAATTCTAATAATACGGAAGGCAAGAAGTTGAATTTAAGATACAAATCTAAACCTAATAATACGGAAGTTGACAAGGTGAATTTTCCATTAAAATCTAAACCTCATAATACGGAAGGTGAGAAGGTGAATTTTCCATACAAACCTATACCTAATAATACGGAAGGGGAGAAGGTGAACTTTGAATACAAAACTAAACCTAATAATACCGAAAGGGAAAAGGTGAATTTTCCATAAAAATCTAAACTAAATAATATGGAAGGGGAGAAGGTGAACTTTCAATACAAATCTATACCTAATAATACGGAAAGGGTAATGTGAATTTTCCATAGAAATCTAAACGTAATACTATGGAAAGGGATCAGGTGAATTTTCCATACAAATCTCTACCTAATAATGTGGAAGGGGTGAAATTTAATTTTCCATACATATCTAAATTTTATAATACGGAAGGGGAGCAGGTGAATTTTTATAAAAACATTTTTGCGATAAAAATTTTATAATTTTTAATAAAAGTATTTTTTCAAGAACATTTTTAAATTTCCCAAATTGGAAATTATTTTTGTTTTCTTCTTTGTTCAAATTTACAATTAAAAATTAGAAAGTTAAATGGAAAAAGTTTTCATAAGATTTCACCCCTAGGGGACTGCCGCTCAAAAACCCTAAAAAATGTTCATGGTTATATTAGCCATTTCCTTATAAGGGATTATTCGGCATTCATTCACCGAGCCAGCACGGCTATTGGTTGAAATGTGTAAACTCTTTCTCTTGAAATAGTTCTTCGAGAAAACAGGTTTCTCATGTCCAGTATCTGTTATTGCTCTTTTCATTATTGATGGGAATTTCCTTCCTAACCTTTTACTTGAAGTCATTTTGAACGTCACAGTCTTGATTATGGGATTATTTCCTCTTCTAGTTACCACTGTTATTTATTTTAGTTTTTGCCGCTGTTGAAGGTCCTCAGCTGCCGTTGTTTCTGTTATCTAGTACCGTTCTTTGTTTGTGATTGTGTAGCGCCATTCCACAAAGTTCGAAGAAGTATGGTCTTCGCCAAGATGTACAGGCTTCACTCGCTCAAAGCCATTTTAACCTTTGATCTTAGAAAGCGCTTGTATACAGCTGACAGTTTAATTATTTCTGAAACCGTTTTGGCGCCATACGCGACATCCATACGAAAGTCTCATTCTGACGAGACGAATCCAGAACACGAATCGAATTTTCAAGTTAATGTTTTGGTTTCCTGCAATTTGCGGCATTGTGTGAAGCTAACTCTAGCTCATTCTACTCAATATCTTTTTATCAAAGGACTTTACCAAATAATAAAACCCACCTTGATGACTGCCAACCTCAACACCTAGGAGAAAAAATAATTTATAATGAATTTCCCAAAAGCTGAGAAACAAATTCTCACTAATATTTTAAAAAAAACTATAACATTTATTGGTTTTCAAAAAACAAATTTCCTGAAAAACCGTTTTATGGAAAAATATGTAAATTTCAACTGACATTGGCACTAATTCATTGGTCAATTAATTTCGACATATTACCTGGAGGGAAACGGTTAATTTCACCATTGCTCAGTATCTGTCTATATTTCTGAGATGAGGTATTATGTACACTATTTACATTATTCGGACTATTGTCCTCATCTTTGTCGCCATATTTATCACAACGTTTCGGCCTTTCAGTATCTGTCTATATTTCTGAGATGAGGTATTATGTACACTATTTACATTATTCGGACTATTGTCCTGATCTTTGTCGCCATATTTATCACAACGTTTCGGCCTTTCAGTATCTGTCTATATTTCCGAGATGAGGTATTATGTACACTATTTACATTATTCGGACTATTGTCCTCATCTTTGTCGCCATATTTATCACAACGTTTCGGCCTTTCAGTATCTGTCTATATTCCCGAGATGAGGTATTATGTACACTATTTACATTATTCGAACTATTGTCCTCATCTTTGTCGCCATATTTATCACAACGTTTCGGCCTTTCAGTATATTTCTGAGATGAGGTATTATGTACACTATTTACATTACAATAGTCCGAATAATGTAAATAGTGTACATAATACCTCATCTCGGAAATATAGACAGATACTGAAGGATCGGTACGGACCCGATACGCCGAAAATATGGAGACAAATTCCTACCAGAAACTGGCACAAATATCTGACATTCCTACACCGACGCAGAGATCTATAACTCATCCCTTCAGGCTTGGCACCAAGACTTCCCGTCTATTCAATGACGAACTGAACCCTTTATTTCACATGGAACTAGAACAGTCTACCCCAGGGAGTGAAATAAATGGTTCAGTTCGACATTCCAACCACCTGGAGAAGGCCGGAGCGTACAAAGGCCGAAATGTTGTAATAAATATGGCGATAAAGATGGGGACAATAGTCCGAATAATGTAAATAGTATTCCTAAGGATTATTTGTATTGCTAAAATAACATTCAGGCCTATAAATACGCAGATACGTGAGTGTACAGGAATGTTTTCGGCCTGCTACATTTCAAAACAAAAACCTGACCATGTGATTAAACAACATTTTCAGAAAAGAATTCTTAATTGAAGAAAGAACTTTTCAGCACCCCACCGTACATTTAATCATTTTTTAGAAAAGTCCTTTACCTTAGAGCTTGCTTCTCGATTACCTTATCTACTGTATGTCTTAGAAACACTGTTGAATGGCGTAACGAGAAACGTAACAAAAAAAATCAATTTAATCACCTAAAGAATTTTTTTATTTATTTGGTTCGAGCCAGATACTTGTTAGGAACGGCTATTTAGTTTTTATCGGTTATGGACAGTTAAATATCTTTATTTACCTGGCTTCATATTTTAATAACCGTATGTCTGCCCTACAACTTGGAAGCAGGTACAATCGATCTCATAATCAGAAAATTCATTTTCTCGTTTAATTGTTTGGTCGACTTCCAGACATGACTATTTTCCATTATAGATACCGTATTTGACAACATATAAGACGCACTTTTTTTTACTAAATATATCTTTTAAAATTCCCTGCCTCCTATATGCTATATGAAGGTTTGACATTTTCGATATCCGGACGAAAATTAGCTACCTGGCAAATCCTATTGGCTTAGACTTTAGAGTAACTTTCATATACCTATTGTCATTATTTAAAAGCCCATTATTCAGATCAAAAGTGTTATCATTGATAATATTCATTATATTAACTTCATCACGTTTAATATTAGTACTTTGTATCACTAAAATTATATGCAATAAATTCAAATTATATATTTATAAAATATATTTGTTTCATTAATATTTTTCTAGCGATAACTTCCGGTTGCATTGATATAAATAGAATCAAAATTTGTATATCCTAATTATTCCACTAAGACGTTTACATGACGCAGTTTGTACAGATCATATAAAGGAAAATTTTTGACTGAATTTCACTCCTTCAGATATGTCAAAACAAGAAAGAGGTTAAGCTATACTGTTGCGTACAAGCCTCATGTAATAAACTATGCTCAAGGGCATGGAAATAGAGCAGCTGCAAAATATTTTGGCTCTCTGCCTACAGACAAAAAATGATACATTAATAGCGGTTGCAGGAAAGTAACCTATGGGCAGCGAAGAAAAGAAACTAACCTTCGCCATCTAATCCCAAACTGGCCTGAAATTGAAGATAAAATTAAAACGTGGGTTGTATGTGAGAGGAGTACATGCAGAATCGTGTTATGGTGAAAGACACCTAGTCTATAGATAATAGACTCTCCCATCTATTATAAGTAGGAGTCAGTGAGGGTCGACGTGAGTCGAAGACGGAAAGTAGTCAGCTACCACAACTCGATTACTCTGCGTAATACACATTATATCAAGTTCCTAACGTTTTTGTACGTTGAACCTATTTAGGACCGAATTTAGTCCAAATACAGTTTCCACTGAGGAAATAACTCTACAACAATTCGTTACGACATAAATGAGAAGGAACGAGGCTAGAAAATTAGCGAACGAAAAGAGGATTCAAAACTTTATAGGAACAGATGGATGGTGTTATCGTTTTATGAAACGGGAAGGTTTGTCAATGCCTACAAAAACAAGAGAATGCCAGCTGAGCATGATGACAAAAATTTAATAAATTTCTTATACATGCTTTGAAAAAGAACTCCTCTTGAACTATGCCAGACAGGAAATATGGATGAAGTCCCACTAACGTTTGGTGTTCCATCAAACAAAACAGTGAGTATTAAGGGATCCAAGACTATCACAATAAAATCCAGAAACCATGAGAAGACGCATTATTCGGTCATTCTTGCATGTTGCTCTGATGGCACAAAACTGCCTCCTTTTTCTGATTTTTAAGAGAAAAACTACACCAAAAGATAAGATACCAAAAAGTGTGCATGTTCATCCAAAAGGCTGTATGGACGAAGCTGGTCTACAGTTATGGCTACGGGTTGTGTAAGAAAGACGTCCTGGTTGGCTGTTACCAAAGCCTTCTCTTCTGGCTTGGGATCAGTTCCGAGCGCATACGACTGAATCCATTAAAAAAGAAGTGGCAGAACTGAAGACAGAGATAGCGATTATTCCTGGTATATTTAACAACGCCCCCCCCCCACACACACACACACGGGGCGAGTGTGGCACAAGGCCGGTTTAACGTGGGCTTACCGAGTCCGTAGGCTCGGCCAAAAATATGCCCATTTACAACCCGTATACACGAGTTTAGGGACTGTCTCCCTCCCAGGACGAAACTTTGCCCTGCGGCAAAGCCTCGTCCGAGTTCCTCTCTGCCAAACAGAGAGTTCGACAGCAGAACACGCGCCTGCGCATTATTAGCGATTATTCCTGGTGGACTAACAAGTCAGTTGCAACCTCTGGATGTGTCTTTGAATAGACCATTCATGCAAAACATGAAAGAGCAGTGGAACACATGGATGGCAATGCCTGATCACGACCTTACGCTTCCAGGAAGAATAAAAAGACCCAGCACTGCACAAGTCTGCGAATGGGTGAAGTAAGCTTGGGATAATATTAGACCAGAAATTGTTGTGAAATCTTTTAAAAGGTGTGTCATTAGCAATGCTCTCAATGGAACGGAAGATGACGCATTATTTAATGATGATAGTAGTATTGAAAATGAGTATCAGAGTTTTGATAACGAAGACGGCGAATTTTATGGATTTGAATAGAAATAAAATTTTAATAGTAATTGTACTGTTTTGCTCAATTGTAATAATTACTTGATTTTTATTTTGTTTTCTTATAAAGTTTTTATAGGCTCATGTCCTATTTTTCCTATTATTTTTCATTTAATTGTAATCATGACTTGTTTAAGCAAAATAATACCTCATAAATATAGACTAGGCTGTACCATTTACTGATAATTTTACTAATTTTACTAATTACTAATTTTTTCTTCATTTAACCTGCTGAAATTGGGGCGCGTCTTATACAACCATGCGTCTTATATACCGTCATATACAGTAATTTACTTACTTTTAATTCTACACAAACTTAGATTTCTGGAGTTTCTTTCAGGCTTTGCTTGCACGATGTTCAAACCAACATTATAACTTGATGGTTATACAACTACCCTTCTATACAACATGTCCCGATTGTAGTAAAAAGATACGGAAGAATTAATACATTTCTTGATGTCAGCGGTTACAGATTATAGTAATTTCTGGTAAAAGAGAAAAGAATCATAAGTAGAAAATATGTTTGAATATTTCTACCACATCTTGTCTGGTGTTCTTGCTATATTTTTAGATATTCTTGATAAAATCCACATAAGGATATGCAATGTAATTGGTCCTGACCTGGCATCTCGGTTTCAGTCACTTTCCCATGTGCCATAATGTAGTTTCTCTGTGCTTTTTGGTAATTGTTCTGATGAACTTGCCTCTATCGTACTCAGAATTTCGGAATTGAAGCGTAGTACTAGATAGGCAAAAATATTTCATTATTTTATAGTTGAATTGGCGAGATGTAACCGTAACTTCTATGCTGACAGATTCTTTACTTGCTTGTGGAACTATCTTCCTTTTTCATCCTACCCAATCAAATTTGATACTAAAAAAATTATATTCAATGTCCATCGTCATATTCTGTCTTCTTCATTCCTATTCTTGTTTTGTTTCGCTCTTTAATAATGTTTTTCCTTTTCTTATATACGTTCACATTCTCTAAGCCCCTGCGTCGTAGTGGCTTTATTACTTTGTTTGGGGTCAAAAGATTGAAAAAAGAAGCAAACAGAGAGAATGACAAACTGAGGAAGAATAGAGTGAAAAAAAAGGGAAGAGAAAAAGAGGGCGTACGCATTAGAGAAAGCTTGAAAAAGGAAAAGGGAGAGGTTTAAAGAAGGAAAAGAAAAAAGAAACCGCAACTCCGTTGTTAGATGGGGCAAAAGATGGCTTGTTACTTTTAACGTCTCCAAAACTAAACTGCTCCCCATTATTCATTTGAGAGACTCCTTTCTCGCCTTCCATCACTATGGCTGATGCTAACCTCCAGGGAAGTGACTCGTTGCACCTTCTCAGGCGTGTGTTCTCTGCTGATATAAAACGAAAAGATTATATTGAATCTATTGCTAGGTCACCTGCAAAGAAAGTCAGTTCATTATGTCAAGAAAGACATTTTTTCTGTCCAGAATCTATCTTACTTACATATCTACAAGTCTACCATTTGTTCATGCTTAGAATATTGCTGCCACATCTGGTCCGGTGCCCCTGCTATTTACCTTGACCTCCTTGATAAGATCCAAAGAAGAATCTGCAATATTATTGGTCCTCATCTATAAGTCTACTATTCATCCATGCTTAGAATATTGCTGCCACATCTGGTCCGGTGCCCCTGCTATTTACCTTGACCTCCTTGATAAGATCCAAAGAAGAATCTGCAATATTATTGGTCCTCATCTATACGTCTACTATTCATCCATGCTTAGAATATTGCTGCCACATCTGGTCCGGTGCCCCTGCTATTTACCTTGACCTCCTTGATAAGATCCAAAGAAGAATCTGCAATATTATTGACCTCATCTATACGTCTACTATTCATCCATGCTTAGAATATTGCTGCCACATCTGGTCCGGTGCCCCTGCTATTTACCTTGACCTCCTTGATAAGATCCAAAGAAGAATCTGCAATATTATTGGTCCTCATCTATACGTCTACTATTCATCCATGCTTAGAATATTGCTGCCACATCTGGTCCGGTGCCCCTGCTATTTACCTTGACCTCCTTGATAAGATCCAAAGAAGAATCTGCAATATTATTGGTCCTCATCTATACGTCTACTATTCATCCATGCTTAGAATATTGCTGCCACATCGGGTCCGGTGCCCCTGCTATTTACCTTGACCTCCTTGATAAGATCCAAAGAAGAATCTGCAATATTATTGGTCCTCATCTATACGTCTACTATTCATCCATGCTTAGAATATTGCTGCCACATCTGGTCCGGTGCCCCTGCTATTTACCTTGACCTCCTTGATAAGATCCAAAGAAGAATCTGCAATATTATTGGTCCTCATCTATACGTCTACTATTCATCCATGCTTAGAATATTGCTGCCACATCTGGTCCGGTGCCCCTGCTATTTACCTTGACCTTCTTGATAAGATCCAAAGAAGAATCTGCAATATTATTGGTGCTCATCTATACGTCTACTATTCATCCATGCTTAGAATATTGCTGCCACATCTGGTCCGGTGCCCCTGCTATTTACCTTGACCTCCTTGAAAAGATCCAAAGAAGAATCTGCAATATTATTGGTGCTCATCTATACGTCTACTATTCATCCATGCTTAGAATATTGCTGCCACATCTGGTCCGGTGCCCCTGGTATTTACCTTGACCTCCTTGATAAGATCCAAAGAAGAATCTGCAATATTATTGGTCCTCATCCATACGTCTACTATTCATCCAGGCTTAGAATATTGCTGCCACATCTGGTCCGGTGCCCCTGCTATTTACCTTGACCTCCTTGATAAGATCCAAAGAAGAATCTGCAATATTATTGGTCCTCATCCATACGTCTACTATTCATCCATGCTTAGAATATTGCTGCCACATCGGGTCCGGTGCCCCTGCTATTTACCTTGACCTCCTTGAAAAGATCCAAAGAAGAATCTGCAATATTATTGGTCCTCATCTATACGTCTACTATTCATCCATGCTTAGAATATTGCTGCCACATCTGGTCCGGTGCCCCTGCTATTTACCTTGACCTCCTTGATAAGATCCAAAGAAGAATCTGCAATATTATTGGTCCTCATCTATACGTCTACTATTCATCAATGCTTAGAATATAGCTGCCACATCTGGTCCGGTGCCCCTGCTATTTACCTTGACCTCCTTGATAAGATCCAAAGAAGAATCTGCAATATTATTGGTGCTCATCTATACGTCTACTATTCATCCATGCTTAGAATATTGCTGCCACATCTGGTCCGGTGCCCCTGCTATTTACCTTGACCTCCTTGATAAGATCCAAAGAAGAATCTGCAATATTATTGGTCCTCATCTATACGTCTACTATTCATCCATGCTTAGAATATTGCTACCACATCTGGTCCGGTGCCCCTGCTATTTACCTTGACCTCCTTGAAAAGATCTAAAGAAGAATCTGCAATATTATTGGTCCTCATCTATACGTCTACTATTCATCCATGCTTAGAATATTGCTACCACATCTGGTCCGGTGCCCCTGCTATTTACCTTGACCTCCTTGATAAGATCCAAAGAAGAATCTGCAATATTATTGGTGCTCATCTATACGTCTACTATTCATCCATGCTTAGAATATTGCTGCCACATCTGGTCCGGTGCCCCTGCTATTTACCTTGACCTCCTTGATAAGATCCAAAGAAGAATCTGCAATATTATTGGTCCTCATCTATACGTCTACTATTCATCCATGCTTAGAATATTGCTGCCACATCTGGTCCGGTGCCCCTGCTATTTACCTTGACCTCCATCATAAGATCCAAAGAAGAATCTGCAATATTATTGGTCCTCATCTATACGTCTACTATTCATCCATGCTTAGAATATTGCTGCCACATCTGGTCCGGTGCCCCTGCTATTTACCTTGACCTCCTTGAAAAGATCCAAAGAAGAATCTGCAATATTATTGGTCCTCATCCATACGTCTACTATTCATCCAGGCTTAGAATATTGCTGCCACATCTGGTCCGGTGCCCCTGCTATTTACCTTGACCTCCTTGATAAGATCCAAAGAAGAATCTGCAATATTATTGGTCCTCATCTATACGTCTACTATTCATCCATGCTTAGAATATTGCTGCCACATCGGGTCCGGTGCCCCTGCTATTTACCTTGACCTCCTTGAAAAGATCCAAAGAAGAATCTGCAATATTATTGGTCCTCATCTATACGTCTACTATTCATCAATGCTTAGAATATTGCTGCCACATCTGGTCCGGTGCCCCTGCTATTTACCTTGACCTCCTTGATAAGATCCAAAGAAGAATCTGCAATATTATTGGTGCTCATCTATACGTCTACTATTCATCCATGCTTAGAATATTGCTGCCACATCTGGTCCGGTGCCCCTGCTATTTACCTTGACCTCCTTGATAAGATCCAAAGAAGAATCTGCAATATTATTGGTGCTCATCTATACGTCTACTATTCATCCATGCTTAGAATATTGCTGCCACATCTGGTCCGGTGCCCCTGCTATTTACCTTGACCTCCTTGATAAGATCCAAAGAAGAATCTGCAATATTATTGGTGTTCATCTATACGTCTACTATTCATCCATGCTTAGAATATTGCTGCCACATCTGGTCCGGTGCCCCTGCTATTTACCTTGACCTCCTTGATAAGATCCAAAGAAGAATCTGCAATATTATTGGTCCTCCTCTATACGTCTACTATTCATCCATGCTTAGAATATTGCTGCCACATCTGGTCCGGTGCCCCTGCTATTTAGCTTGACCTCCTTGATAAGATCCAAAGAAGAATCTGAAATATTATTGGTCCTCATCTATACGTCTACTATTCATCCATGCTTAGAATATTGCTGCCACATCTGGTCCGGTGCCCCTGCTATTTACCTTGACCTCCTTGATAAGATCCAAAGAAGAATCTGCAATATTATTGGTCCTCATCCATACGTCTACTATTCATCCATGCTTAGAATATTGCTGCCACATCGGGTCCGGTGCCCCTGCTATTTACCTTGACCTCCTTGAAAAGATCCAAAGAAGAATCTGCAATATTATTGGTCCTCATCTATACGTCTACTATTCATCCATGCTTAGAATATTGCTGCCACATCTGGTCCGGTGCCCCTGCTATTTACCTTGACCTCCTTGATAAGATCCAAAGAAGAATCTGCAATATTATTGGTCCTCATCTATACGTCTACTATTCATCAATGCTTAGAATATTGCTGCCACATCTGGTCCGGTGCCCCTGCTATTTACCTTGACCTCCTTGATAAGATCCAAAGAAGAATCTGCAATATTATTGGTGCTCATCTATACGTCTACTATTCATCCATGCTTAGAATATTGCTGCCACATCTGGTCCGGTGCCCCTGCTATTTACCTTGACCTCCTTGATAAGATCCAAAGAAGAATCTGCAATATTATTGGTGCTCATCTATACGTCTACTATTCATCCATGCTTAGAATATTGCTGCCACATCTGGTCCGGTGCCCCTGCTATTTACCTTGACCTCCTTGATAAGATCCAAAGAAGAATCTGCAATATTATTGGTCCTCCTCTATACGTCTACTATTCATCCATGCTTAGAATATTGCTGCCACATCTGGTCCGGTGCCCCTGCTATTTAGCTTGACCTCCTTGATAAGATCCAAAGAAGAATCTGAAATATTATTGGTCCTCATCTATACGTCTACTATTCATCCATGCTTAGAATATTGCTGCCACATCTGGTCCGGTGCCCCTGCTATTTACCTTGACCTCCTTGATAAGATCCAAAGAAGAATCTGCAATATTATTGGTCCTCATCTATACGTCTACTATTCATCCATGCTTAGAATATTGCTGCCACATCTGGTCCGGTGCCCCTGCTATTTACCTTGACCTCCTTGATAAGATCCAAAGAAGAATCTGCAATATTATTGGTCCTCATCCATACGTCTACTATTCATCCAGGCTTAGAATATTGCTGCCACATCTGGTCCGGTGCTCCTGCTATTTACCTTGACCTCCTTGATAAGATCCAAAGAAGAATCTGCAATATTATTGGTCCTCATCTATACGTCTACTATTCATCCATGCTTAGAATATTGCTGCCACATCTGGTCCGGTGCCCCTGCTATTTACCTTGACCTCCTTGATAAGATCCAAAGAAGAATCTGCAATATTATTGGTGCTCATCTATACGTCTACTATTCATCCATGCTTAGAATATTGCTGCCACATCTGGTCCGGTGCCCCTGCTATTTACCTTGACCTCCTTGATAAGATCCAAAGAAGAATCTGCAATATTATTGGTCCTCATCTATACGTCTACTATTCATCCATGCTTAGAATATTGCTGCCACATCTGGTCCGGTGCCCCTGCTATTTACCTTGACCTCCTTCATAAGATCCAAAGAAGAATCTGCAATATTATTGGTCCTCATCTATACGTCTACTATTCATCCATGCTTAGAATATTGCTGCCACATCTGGTCCGGTGCCCCTGCTATTTACCTTGACCTCCTTGAAAAGATCCAAAGAAGAATCTGCAATATTATTGGTGCTCATCTATACGTCTACTATTCATCCATGCTTAGAATATTGCTGCCACATCTGGTCCGGTGCCCCTGCTATTTACCTTGACCTCCTTGATAAGATCCAAAGAAGAATCTGCAATATTATTGGTCCTCATCCATACGTCTACTATTCATCCAGGCTTAGAATATTGCTGCCACATCTGGTCCGGTGCCCCTGCTATTTACCTTGACCTCCTTGATAAGATCCAAAGAAGAATCTGCAATATTATTGGTCCTCATCCATACGTCTACTATTCATCCATGCTTAGAATATTGCTGCCACATCTGGTCCGGTGCCCCTGCTATTTACCTTGACCTCCTTGATAAGATCCAAAGAAGAATCTGCAATATTATTGGTCCTCATCTATACGTCTACTATTCATCCATGCTTAGAATATTGCTGCCACATCTGGTCCGGTGCCCCTGCTATTTAGCTTGACCTCCTTGATAAGATCCAAAGAAGAATCTGCAATATTATTGGTCCTCATCTATACGTCTACTATTCATCCATGCTTAGAATATTGCTGCCACATCTGGTCCGGTGCCCCTGCTATTTACCTTGACCTCCTTGATAAGATCCAAAGAAGAATCTGCAATATTATTGGTCCTCATCTATACGTCTACTATTCATCCATGCTTAGAATATTGCTGCCACATCTGGTCCGGTGCCCCTGCTATTTACCTTGACCTCCTTGATAAGATCCAAAGAAGAATCTGCAATATTATTGGTGCTCATCTATACGTCTACTATTCATCCATGCTTAGAATATTGCTGCCACATCTGGTCCGGTGCCCCTGCTATTTACCTTGACCTCCTTGATAAGATCCAAAGAAGAATCTGCAATATTATTGGTCCTCATCTATACGTCTACTATTCATCCATGCTTAGAATATTGCTGCCACATCTGGTCCGGTGCCCCTGCTATTTACCTTGACCTCCTTGATAAGATCCAAAGAAGAATCTGCAATATTATTGGTGCTCATCTATACGTCTACTATTCATCCATGTTTAGAATATTGCTGCCACATCTGGTCCGGTGCCCCTGCTATTTACCTTGACCTCCTTGATAAGATCCAAAGAAGAATCTGCAATATTATTGGTGCTCATCTATACGTCTACTATTCATCCATGCTTAGAATATTGCTGCCACATCTGGTCCGGTGCCCCTGCTATTTACCTTGACCTCCTTGAAAAGATCCAAAGAAGAATCTGCAATATTATTGGTGCTCATCTATACGTCTACTATTCATCCATGCTTAGAATATTGCTGCCACATCTGGTCCGGTGCCCCTGCTATTTACCTTGACCTCCTTGATAAGATCCAAAGAAGAATCTGCAATATTATTGGTCCTCATCTATACGTCTACTATTCATCCATGCTTAGAATATTGCTGCCACATCTGGTCCGGTGCCCCTGCTATTTACCTTGACCTCCTTGATAAGATCCAAAGAAGAATCTGCAATATTATTGGTCCTCATCCATACGTCTACTATTCATCCATGCTTAGAATATTGCTGCCACATCGGGTCCGGTGCCCCTGCTATTTACCTTGACCTCCTTGATAAGATCCAAAGAAGAATCTGCAATATTATTGGTCCTCATCTATACGTCTACTATTCATCCATGCTTAGAATATTGCTGCCACATCTGGTCCGGTGCCCCTGCTATTTACCTTGACCTCCTTGATAAGATCCAAAGAAGAATCTGAAATATTATTGGTCCTCATCTATACGTCTACTATTCATCCATGCTTAGAATATTGCTGCCACATCTGGTCCGGTGCCCCTGCTATTTACCTTGACCTCCTTGATAAGATCCAAAGAAGAATCTGCAATATTATTGGTCCTCATCTATACGTCTACTATTCATCCATGCTTAGAATATTGCTGCCACATCTGGTCCGGTGCCCCTGCTATTTACCTTGACCTCCTTGATAAGATCCAAAGAAGAATCTGCAATATTATTGGTCCTCATCTATACGTCTACTATTCATCCATGCTTAGAATATTGCTGCCACATCTGGTCCGGTGCCCCTGCTATTTACCTTGACCTCCTTGATAAGATCCAAAGAAGAATCTGCAATATTATTGGTCCTCATCTATACGTCTACTATTCATCCATGCTTAGAATATTGCTGCCACATCTGGTCCGGTGCCCCTGCTATTTACCTTGACCTCCTTGATAAGATCCAAAGAAGAATCTGCAATATTATTGGTCCTCATCTATACGTCTACTATTCATCCATGCTTAGAATATTGCTGCCACATCTGGTCCGGTGCCCCTGCTATTTACCTTGACCTCCTTGATAAGATCCAAAGAAGAATCTGCAATATTATTGGTCCTCATCTATACGTCTACTATTCATCCATGCTTAGAATATTGCTGCCACATCTTGTCCGGTGCCCCTGCTATTTACCTTGACCTCCTTGATAAGATCCAAAGAAGAATCTGAAATATTATTGGTCCTCATCTATACGTCTACTATTCATCCATGCTTAGAATATTGCTGCCATATCTGGTCCGGTGCCCCTGCTATTTACCTTGACTTCGTTGATAAGATCCAAAGAAGAATCTGCAATATTATTTGTCCTCATCTATACGTCTACTATTCATCCATGCTTAGAATATTGCTGCCACATCTTGTCCGGTGCCCCTGCTATTTACCTTGACCTCCTTGATAAGATCCAAAGAAAAATCTGAAATATTATTGGTCCTTATCTATACGTCTACTATTCATCCATGCTTAGAATATTGCTGCCACATCTGGTCCGGTGCCCCTGCTATTTACCTTGACCTCCTTGATAAGATCCAAAGAAGAATCTGCAATATTATTGGTCCTCATCTATACGTCTACTATTCATCCATGCTTAGAATATTGCTGCCACATCTGGTCCGGTGCCCCTGCTATTTACCTTGACTTCGTTGATAAGATCCAAAGAAGAATCTGCAATATTATTGGTCCTCATCTATACGTCTACTATTCATCCATGCTTAGAATATTGCTGCCACATCTGGTCCGGTGCCCCTGCTATTTACCTTGACCTCCTTGATAAGATCCAAAGAAGAATCTGCAATATTATTGGTCCTCATCTATACGTCTACTATTCATCCATGCTTAGAATATTGCTGCCACATCTGGTCCGGTGCCCCTGCTGTTTACCTTGACCTCCTTGATAAGATCCAAAGAAGAATCTGCAATATTATTGGTCCTCATCTATACGTCTACTATTCATCCATGCTTAGAATATTGCTGCCACATCTGGTCCGGTGCCCCTGCTATTTACCTTGACCTCCTTGATAAGATCCAAAGAAGAATCTGCAATATTATTGGTCCTCATCTATACGTCTACTATTCATCCATGCTTAGAATATTGCTGCCACATCTGGTCCGGTGCCCCTGCTATTTACCTTGGCCTCCTTGATAAGACCCAAAGAAGAATCTGCAATATTATTGGTCCTCATCTATACGTCTACTATTCATCCATGCTTAGAATATTGCTGCCACATCTTGTCCGGTGCCCCTGCTATTTACCTTGACCTCCTTGATAAGACCCAAAGAAGAATCTGCAATATTATTGGTCCTGATCTGGCAGCTCAGCTCCAGTCACTTTCCCATTGCCATAAGGTTGCCTCTCTATGTCTTTTCTATAAATACTTTCCTGGTAAATGTTTGAATGAGCCCTTCACTATGGTACCTAGATTTCATGAATTTAAGCGCAGTACTAGACTGGCGTCTAGATCTCATCAATTTACACTTGAGTTGGCTAAATGTAACCGTAAATTCTATGCTAACTGTTTCTTCTCTCGCACTTCCCACTTGTGGAACTCCCTTCTGGCCCCATGCTTTCCAGCCAACTTTAATCTGCAAAAATTTAAATGCAATATCAATCGCTATCTACTGTTCTCCTGATTACTCTTTTCCAGCACCTTATTAGTATTACTGTTACTAATTCTTCTAACCTAGTAACCATTGCGTCTTAGAGATTTTACTGCCTTGCGTGGAGTAATTCTGATTAAAAACAAAATCAGACACATATTTACAAAAAAGTGCAAGAGAGAGCGAGAGAGAGAGAGAGAGAGAGAGAGAGTGAGAGAGAGAGCGAGAGAGAGAGAGAGCTGTGAAGATGTTATTTTAAAAAAGACACTGATAAAGAAAGAACATTAGAATAGATATGGACAAGCGACGTTTATGGCCAATGGCAAATGAGTAGTTATTATTTTTATTGCAATAAAAGACGGCTTGAAAGCAAATCAATGGCTCAGTATGGCACAAGTTTGCCTTGCAATGATTTATGACGCGGAAGGAGAAGGAAATTAAATGAAAAAGAAGGGGAAGTAAAGAAAGAGTAAAGAGAGAGAGAGAAAGAAAAGAAAGGAAGAAAACGTAAAGAGAGAGAGAGAGAGAGTGAGAAAGAGAAAGATTGAAAGTGAGAGAACGAAAGAAGAAAGGAAAGAAAACCTCGAGAAAGAGAGAGAGAAAGAAAGATTAAAGAGACAGAACGAAAGACACCAAAGAAAGAAAAGCCAGAGAGAGGGAGAGGGGGAGCGAGAGAGAGATAGAGAGAGAGAAAGAGAGAGAGAAAGAAAGATTACAGAGACAGAAAATCCCGAGCGAGAGGGAGAGAGAGAGAAAGAAAGATTAAAGAGACAGAACGAAAGACAACAACAAGAAAGAAAACAGCGAGAGAGAGAGAGAGAGAGAGAGAGAACGAGCGACAGACAGAGACAAAGACAGAAACAGAGAAAGAGAGAGAGACAGAGAAAGAGAAAAAGAGAGAGAGAAAAGGAACGAAAGATTAAAGAGGCAGAACGAAAAACAACAACAAGAAAGAAAACAGTGAGAGAGAGAGAGAGAGAGACAGACAGACAGACAGAAATACAGACAGAGACAACGACAGAAACAGAGAAAGAGAGAGAGACAGAGAAAGAAATATTGAATAAACAGAACGAAAAACATCAAGTAAGAAAATCCCGAGAGAGAGAGAAAGAGACAGACAGACAGACAGAGAGACAGACAGAGAGACAGAGAGAGACAGAGAGAAAAAGAAAGAATGATTAAAGAGACAGAACGAAAGACAACAAAAAAAGAAAACAGCGAGAGAGAGACAGAGAGAGAGAAAGAGAGAGAGAAAGAGAGAAAGAGAGAGTTTGAGAGAAAGAAAGAGAGTGAGAGAGAGAGAGGGGGGAGAGGGGGGGAGAGGGGGGGAGAGGGGGGGAGAGGGGGGATCCTGACGACAAAGATTTAAAGATGGAAACGAAGGAAAAAGTGAAATTGAAGGAAGATAGAAGGAAAGATGGGGGGGAGACTAAATTGGCAGAAAGAAAAAGAAAGAAAAAGAAAGATAAATTTGCGAAAGAAAGAGAGAGATGAGAGAAATTGATAACGAACGAAAAACCAGTGAAAACTGGGAATAATTAAAGAAAAGTAAGTATGTTGTATATAAAGAAAGAACGAACGAAAAGAAGTAAAAGGAATGGAAAACTGAACGCCCAGAAAGAAAAGTAAAGAGTAAAATATGAAGAAAGAAAAACTTCAGGACGAAAGAAAGAAGAAACGAAAAAGAAAAGAACGAAAAATAGAAAGGGAAAAGGAGAACGAATGACTGAAAAAAAAAAATGGTGACTGAAACATAAGGTTTTATAAGTCCCCCAAATTTTCACACAGCAGTCCTCAATGACACATGGCCCAGTGTCTAAAGGCGTTGACTAGACCCAAAGAAGTGTGAGTTCAATACGAAACAATTATGAACTAAAAAAGAAAACTTGTAAACTTGAGTTAAAGAGAAATAACTGAGATATTCGGAAGAGGCATGGTACGTGGAACTAGAACAATTCGGAGGACGACAATTAAGGTTCGAAATTACAATCACCTGAAGAAGGTGTGGAGTGTAAAACGGCCGAAACGTTGTGAATATAATGAAAATGAGGATGACAGTCCGAATAAAATAAATAAAGTCTCATTTCAGAGATAAGGACAGATATTGAAAACAATAAATGTAAAGAAAGAAATCTTTACAATGTTTTCTTTTTTCTTTTTGTTTCTTAAGGTTTAATTCTTTTTAAGAACTTTCTTCTTCTTCTTCTTCTTCTTCTTCTTCTTCTTCTTCTTCTTCTTCTTCTTCTTCTCTATAGTCTCTCCTTTTCAAAAGCCCTTTTTCTTCATCTTCTATTTCTTTCGTTATTTCTTCTCATTTAAAAATCTACTCCTTCCTGTTTTCGCTTCATCGTCTTCACCATCTCTATTATTATTATTATTATTATTATCATTATTATTATTATTATTATTATTGATATCTTTTTTTACTTTTCATATTTCTGATAATTTTTTCTAATGTCCCACACTTTCTCGCATTTTTCACAGCAAATCATTTCTTTCTTTCTGTCTCTCATTTTGTTTTTCTTTCTGTCTTTCTTTTTTCTTTCTTTCAGCCTTTCTTTTTCTTTCTGTCTTTCTTTCTGTTTTTCGTTTTCTTTTTTCTTTCTTTCTGTCTTTCTTTCTGTCTTTCTTTTTCTTCTTTTCTGTCTTACTTTTTCTGTCTTTCCTTTGTCTTTCTTTCTGTCTGTCTTTCTTTTTGACTCTTTCTGTCATTCTTTTTTCTTTCTTTCTGTCTTTCTTTCTGCTTTCTATCTTTCTGTTTTCTTTCTTTCAGCCTTTCTTTTTTCTTTCTGTCTTTCTTTTTGTCTTTCTTTCTATCTTTCCTTCTGTCTTTCTTTTTTCTGCGTTTCTTCTTTCTTCTTTCTATCTTTCTTTCTGTCCTTCTTTTCTCTTTCCTTCTGTCTTTCTTTTTTCTTTCTTTGTCTTTCTTTTCGTCTTTCTTTGTCTTTCTTTCTGTCTTTCCTTTTGTCTTTATTCAACGACATGATGCTATCTTTCTTTCTTCTTTTCTTTCCTTTTAATTTTTCCTCGGAGATCAGCATCAAACAAATATACATATATATATTCATATCTGATTCTTTCCATCGACACAACGCATCCGATGCGCCCAAAAGCCTCACAGACATAAGCAGAGGGATTCCATAAAATATAAACACGTGCTTACCAAAAAGAATTAAAAAAAAAAACTTCGGCTGTCGATGAAGGGTGGGGACGAGGGGTGTGGCGGAGATGCTGGTGGCATAAATGAAGAAAATCCTGCAGAGTGTTTTCCCGAAAAATAAAACTAGGTTTATGTTTGAATAAAATAAAAAAGATGGCGTAAGGAATATCATTTTGTGATGAACAAGATACAGAAAAGTAATGAGCGTTATTTCAAAATATTCTTCTTCTTCGTTGTTTTGTTCCTTCTTGCGTGTGTAAATGGCGCTCTTTAGATGATTGGCCAATCAATTAATTGATAAATATGACGCTATAATATTCTGGGAATTCTTTTAAATCGAGGACAGTTTTCGTAGATGTCGGTTACTTTTTCATTGCATCTTCCAATATCTAATCTCTAAAGTAAGAAGCAGAATAATTTAATATTCCCAACCTATTACTGTTTCATAAACTTTTTCATCTCTTTCCCTTTCATTCTTTCTCGCTTTCCTACATTAAACCTGTATTACACTTTCAGTCAATAAGGAAGAAAACTAGTAGAAATACTACAATTAGTTTTCGATTAGTGCGTTAAAATTTTTATATACAGAATTAAAGCTAACGATGTATACATTAGCCGGACTAATCGAGGGATTCGTATATATATATATATATATATATATATATATATATATATATATATATATATATATATAGTATACTATACTATGCTATATACATATATACATGTATATATATCTAGCATAGTATTGTATACTATATATATATATATCGAAAGCGAGCTAGAGAGCGAATGCGATATATAGATAGATATCAGAAATACTATATATAAGATATAACATTTACATACATATATATATATATATATATAGTATACTATACTATGCTATATGCATATATACATGTATTTATATATAGCATAGTATTGTATACTATATATATATCAAAAACGAGCTAGAGAGCGAATGCGATATATAGATAGATGTCAGAAATACTATATATATGATATAATATATATATATATATATATATATATATATATATATATATATATATATATATATATATATATATATATATATATATATGAAATGAAGAGGTTATAATAGTTGCAACGAGAGAAAAGTGTGTATATTAAAAAGAAGAGAGGTACCGCAAACGTTTTTGGTTGTAATGTGGATTTAAAAAAAAACAATATTATCCTTTATTTTTCATAATTTTACAACACGTGTTTCTGGTCTCGCGATATATATATATATATATATATATATATATATATACAGGGTGCGGTTGGTATTTGAGGACATAAAGGTTGAAGATTAATACATCTTACCACTAACTTCTAATACTTTTATTTTTCAGAAATCAAGAATGGCAAACCCTATGATATGAAATGAAATGAAAAGGTCGCATTCTGTGATTGTGGCATTAAAGGCTGATCATAGCGATTTGGATATTGCACGTTTCCTCAGAGTTGCAAGATCGTTTGTCCACAAGATACGAAAAGAGAAGACGCTGACAGTTCCCCAATGTTTGTATGAAAACAAAAAAGACATTCTGCACGTTCTGATAAAGTGAGATCATCCGAATTAATTCAGGAAGTCAAGCAGATAATTGATGAAAACCGAGGTCAATCAAAGAGGTCAATTGCCAAAAAGCTGCATTTCTCTGAACAAAACAATCAGGAGGGTTCATGAAGACATTCGATACAAGTCCTACGTGATGAAGAGAGGTCAATTTGTGTCTGAAAAAAAAACAAACGAAAACCGTTTAAACAGATCCAAAAGGCTTTTAAACAAACTTAAAAAGTTTGAAGATCAAAAACTTAACAGAAGAAATGACAGATGTCTTTGTTCAGATCCTTCTGATGTGCCAAGAGTTATGCGCACAAAATTTCCTTCAAGTGTTATGGTATTGGCTGTTGTTAGCAATGAAGGACATGTTATGCCAACACACTTTTTTCCACAAGGTCTTAGAGTAAATGCTGCTGCTTACATTGAGGTTCAGTTGTCAAGCACTGGATTGACAACATATGCAACGGCAGGAATTACATATTTCAGCAAGACTCGGCTCTATCCAACAAGGCTCTACGAACACAAGAATTGATGGCTGACCATTTGTACGACCACATCACACCCAACATTTGGCTCCATAACTCTCCAGATATCATTCCACTAGACTATTATATGTGGAGCGTTGTTGAGAAGGAGGTTAATAAACAGCATCATGACACCAAAGGCTCTCTTAAAGCTGCAAGGACACATGGTACAATGGATAAAGGCGTTAGTTAGATCCAGTGACAGGACCCAAAGAGTGTGAGTTAAGGCAGTGGAGAACTTTCAGAGTGGAATTAACAGGAGATAACTGACATCAATTAGACATGGCATGTGGAAATAGAACAGTCTACCCCAGTGAGCGAAATAAAGGGTTGAGTTAGACATTCCAACCACCTAAAGAATGCCGGAGCGTACAACGGCCGAAACGTTGTAATAAATATGGCGACAAAGATGAGGACATTAGTCCGAATAATGTAAATAGAATCCAAATTGTTTGAACCCAATTTCAAGTTTTGATGATCTCCAATGCCATCTACTGGTATTGGTCGACCTGTGTTTTATCAGTGTCAAAGTCAGCACAGGATATGTTAGATTACTTGTCTGCTGGCGATCATGTATCTTTTGGTACATGACTAACAAGGCAGATTTTTTCTCGCGTTTTTTCTGAGGTAGACCTACTACTTAACTATAGCTAGGAGGAGAAGAGGATTCATACCTTTCCCAAGGATATTAGTACGTAAGTGAATGTAATGGATTCGACTGGAATTCGAACTCGGTTCTCCGATTCTTCAATCCAAGACGTTATCCACTAATCCACTATGCCTCCTTCTAAGAGTAGTGCAAGGCCAAATGGAAGAAAACAAGAGAGAGAGAGAGGGAGGGAGATAGAGAGAAAGAAAGAGGGTGAGAGAGAGGGAGGGAGAGAGAGAGAAAGAGAGATGGAGGGATAGGGGGAGAGAGAGAAAGAGAAAGAGGGAGAGAGAGGGAAAGAGGGAGGGAGAGAGAGAAAGAGGGAGAGATAGAGAAAGAAAGAGAGAGAGAGAGAGAGAGAGAGAGAGAGAGAGAGAGAGAGAGAGAGAGAGAGAGAGAGAGACTGCCTGTCTGATTTGAATACCAGTATTCGAAAACTTTATTTCCGAAAACTCGACCAGCGAATATTCGCTTCCGGTAAGAAATACACACCCCCATTAGCCGTAAAACAAATTTCAATAAAATCCCCCCCTTTGCCATTTACAATTGTACAGTCAGTCAGTTATGTATACGTAATGTATACGTAATACACGTTTAGGCGATCATGTATCTTTCGATACATGACGAGGTAGATTTTTCCCGCAGTAGGTTGCCATTTCATTCTGAGGTAGACCAGTTGCCATTCAAGTGTATATAACTCGGTCTCTCCTACTATTTACCCATAGCTGGGGGGAGAAGAAGGGGATTCATTCCTTTCCCAAGGACATTAGTACGTAACTGAATATAATGGATTCGATTGGAAAGTCAGTCAGTCAGTTATGTGCCATTCGTGATACACGCTTAGGCGATCATGTATCTTTTGATACATGACAAGGTAGTTTTTTTTCTCGCGGTAGGTTGCCGTTTCTTTCTGCGGTAGACCAGTTGCCATTCAAGTCTATAGAACTCGGTCTGTTCTACTATTTACCCATAGCTGGGGGGAGAAGAAGAGGATTCGACTGGAATTTGAACTCGGCTCTACCGATTCCTCAATCCAAGGCGCAATCCATTACTCCACCGTAGACTTAATGGAAATACTGATTTTCTTTGCTTGCAGGACGTGGCATCTGACCCCAGTACCAAAACTCGTCTTTGGTTTGCTGACCATAATATTATTATATTTGACTGACCAGACAACTCATTTAACCAGAACCTTATTTAAATTCTATCGGGTATTGTCAAAAGGGGAAGAAGACAAACGCCAAACATTAAAATATCAAACAAGACGAAAGACTGTTATGAAAGCAACATGTACTTCTGTAACACCTCAGCAGTTCCACAGGTTCCTTCTAGTCATGCGACACTGATGCAGTAAGGGGTTGAGTACATAAATGAATATACTTTTGAGAAGATCGAAATTTCTAGATTATAAATCCTTTTGTTCTCATAAAATATTCTTGTATCTGTCTATATTTCTGAGATGAGGTATTATGTACACTATTTACATTATTCGGACTATTGTCCTGATCTTTGTCGCCATATTTATTACAACGTTCCGGCCCTTCAGTATCTGTCTATATTTCTGAGATGACGTATTATGTACACTATTTATATTATTCAGACTATTGTGCTCATCTTTGTCGCCATATTTATTACAACGTTTTGGCCTTTCAGTATCTGTCTATATTTCTGAGATGAGGTATTATGTACACCATTTACATTATTCGGACTATTGTCCTCATCTTTGATTATGGGTTCATTGTTAGGTTTTTCATTTTTTTTAAAATTTGAATTACTTCAAGAGTTGCTGTATTTACTGAGAATGTCTGGTGTGATAAATTCGTCGATGATTTTTGTTAATTGATACACAGGAGTGGGAATTTGCGAAATAAACAGACTGAGAGTGTAGTTTTGTTTGTATGTTTTTATAGTGCCTTATATGCAGTAGTGATTTTCCATGCGTAGCTTAGATGTGGCTCAAGGCCGAAAGTATAGGGTACCTAGTGAGGATCGAACTCACTACTCAGTCGTAATGATTCTAGCGAGACAAGCTTGCTAACCATTACACCACCTCGAGGTGCCCTAGTGCCATATATGTAACCGGGCCATATATGTAGTGGCATATATGCATGCCTTTCTCACTTGACGTTGAAAATTCATTCACTAATGTCCCTGATAACGAAACTATCGCCATTATTATAAGAAACATACACAGAAATCCATCTCTACCTCCACTTACAATAAGACCAAGTATATTATGGAAACTACTGCTAGCTTGCAGTAACGAAGTCCCATTCTATGATCATAAAAATGATATATATAAGTAATTTATTGAGTCTGAAAGAAACCGCAAAAGAATGCAGAAAGCACTGGACGGCCGTTTCATCCTATATTTGGGACACCTCAGCAGTACGCATCCACTACCGAGAATTTGAAACCCGGACAGTTAGGTTATCAAGCAAACGTCATACCACCTGTTCAACGGGCCTGGCGATGAGAAGGTAGCAAATCAGACCCAATATAGCGCCGCTCGCTCACATATTCCGTGGTTGGATTTCAACTGAAATTGTCTGTAACCATAGAACTGTGCCCCCCGGAGCCACGACTGCTATCACCAAGCCGCTCAAACTGAAGCATTAGAAGCCAGATCAAGCAATGTAATACACATGAATTACTTAATTATAATTATCAAATTCTCCTAACAATTTCTATCATATAATATATATATATATATATATATATATATATATATATATATATGAAGAAATATAGTCTTAAAGTGTGCTATTTTTATGGGATAAAGTGCTCAATATCAGAGATAGAGCGTGTGTAAATATTTTGGCGGTTATTTTTACCGGAAGTCGTTTATTTGTTTATTTATTTATTTGTGTCAAATTATTTTGCTTGTTTTTATTTAATTTTAATTTTAATTTTTTATCTTATATATTTATTTTATTTTATTTTATTTTTTTTATTTTGATCGGTGTTTTTATTAACGTAGTAAAAATTTATTCATATAGCTTATTGTGGGTAGTCTATTATGGCGCCAAAATAGACTACCCACAATGCACCACTCACCCGTATATATAAATAGCCGAGAAAAATAACAGCACCAGTTGCCTGACGATTGCATCTAGCATGAAACAGACTGTTGCCTTTAAGTGTTGACTTCTATGTTCACTTTTATATATATATATATATATATATATATATATATATATATATATATATATATATATATATAGGTAACTATACTCGTGTCGAAAAACCTTCGAATACTTGATTTAACAATAGCCAAATCAATCACGAAGGGAAAAAAAGGTTTTAAAAAAGAAAGAGCCAGGAACATGAAAGTCTGTCGAAAATAATCGCAGAGATACAGGTTCAAAGCCCAAAGAAAAAAAACCGATACGAGTAAACAACTAACTAAAGAGCTCGATACAAACGTAGAGCCTAAGTGAAACCTTGGTAGGTTTGACTGGCTCATTAGGTTTGACTATATATATATATATATATATATATATATATATATATATATATATATATATAACGGCGTCTCCATGGGTGGGTCAGACTTTTAGCAATTCCTATATGTCTAAAGTTGAAAATAATATATTTAAGAATTTTAAAAAAATCTCCAACTATCGAAGATGCGTCGATGAAATGTTTATATTAGTTAAGAATATGGAAGAAAAAACATCAACTCCCAAAAGATAATTCTCTCCGTAGATTTACATACGAGCTTAATAATAACAATGAAATTCCTTTTCTAGATATATCGATAAATACTAATAACAATAATTTCGCTATCTCCCCATTTAAAAAAACCTACCAGCATAAATTCGTGCACCCTAACCTATAGGAATGTATGTCTAAATTAGTATAAAATATCAATTATAAAAACTTAATAAATCCTGTAAAAATTAATTCATCCACAAAACAGATTTTCTACAGCGAACTAAAAAAATATAAAAAAAACTCTTATCAATAATAACTTTCCTAATTATACTGTTGATGACCAAATAAGATATTCTATCATAAATTTGAATACTAAGTAAATAGAATATAATACTTCCTCAAATAACCCCAAATGTATTAATCTTTTATATCGCAACCAAATACATTCTAATTATAAACAAAATGAAAATAAAAAAAGAAATAATAAATTCAAATATAATAATACAAATACTAATATATCCACCAGAGATCCTAGTAAAAAAAAAAAAATTAATTATATACTACACTACATCTAGTATATCTAATTCAGTCATTTCTAACAATTCTTTCCAACCTACTGACGTGTTGCAGAAAGCCAGCATCGTTTTTAAAATTATAAATTTAAATATCCTGTAGGAGATTGTATCTTCAGCGGAAAAAATAATATTTATGTTGGACACACTACGACCATGTTGTCTGAGTGGCTGAGTTTTTATTTGAATGATATGTTCAACATATCTAAACATTTGCAATAGCACACCTGTCCACATTCGCAAATTAGAAAAAGATCTTGTTGAAAATAGATCTATACCTTTTCCGGAAAATAATAAACATAAACTAAAAATTCTTAAAGTTATCTATATTACAAAATTGAACCCAAACCATAATAAAATTAATTATGAATACTGCACCAAATATTTGAAAATGTGTACAATAGATAGTTTAAAATATCAAGATTTTAACGAATAGTTTTAATACTTATTTCTTGAAACTCTCGTGACACCATACTTAGTTACACCCCCGGATCGCGTACTCAGCGTTCTTCGCTTCATACGTAAAAAATTTAACTTTTAGACACAGCAATTTGTCTCTGAAAAATTGATGAATACTTTAATATTTGTTTTTAAATAAAAAACACCCTGATGCTATGTCGAAAGTACTCGGAATAAAATAATATGTATTCCTTTAATATTGACACCAAAAAGTTTGTCTGTGAATATGAAACGATCCAATTGCAAATAGACAAAACTTGTCTAAATTATTCAATGATACATGTCTCAATGTATATATATACATATATATATATATATATATATATATATATATATATATATATATGTGTGTGTGTGTGTGTGTGTGTGTGTGTGTGTGTGGCCTGGCTTGTTGCGTATCCAATGTAGTTTTTGTACTACTGGGCAATTAAACTGATAATGACAAATATATATATGTATATATATATATATATATATATATATATATATACATAAATATATATACAAAATGGCTATTTTTGTAGTGATGTTATAACATACTTACGTTATATATATATATATATATATATATATATATATATATATATATATATATATGTATATATATATATATATATATATATATATATATATATATATATATATATGTATATATATATATAATATTAGTGGTTAATGTACATATATATATATATATATATATAAATTATATATATATATATATATATATATATATATATATATTTATATAAATATTTGTAGGTCTGATGAATTGGATCGTAATTACAATTCCAATGTAATAAATTATAACCCTGGAATATTATTAGTGTTTGAGCATTTTATATGATATATATATATATATATATATATATATATATATATATATATATATATATATATAAATATATGTGTGTGTGCGTGTGTGTGTGTGTGTGTGTGTGTGTGTATGTGTGTGTGTGTGTGTGGATATATATATATATATATATATATATATATATATATATATATATATATATAATACACCTGGCACACGAATACCCGTGGTATTTGATTTTAATTATCTCATTTCCTTAAAATTCATTTTCTAAACATTAAAGAAGGTCCCATAATTAATAACACATTCACCGCATTTCCATTTAGTGCAAGATGAGAACCACCCAATTTAAAAATCCCCCCCCCCCATCTTCCAGACTGAAATGACCGAATGCTCTCCAAGTAATTATACATGTAATAAACGATTGTCACCGATGCAACTTGCATTGATCCAGGTATATCAATTGAAATACACGACTCGCTTCATTTGTGACAGCCATAAGATAGCTCACCTGATTTTTCGCAGTGCTTGTGACGGAGGTAATTATGTTGGTGAGGTTGGCTTTGAATTTCATCTCCTGTTCAACAACACCAGTTAGAGACTAAATATTATTCGACTATAACACGGCATTTCAACTTACTTAATCATAGTCTCGACCACGTTAGAGTTGTCCGTCTAATTCGCAGCCTTCATTTCTAAGAACAGCCGTAGGAATGCTGAAAGCAAATACAGTCACGAAGATAATATCCAAAATTTCGGATTAAACAAATCTTA
The DNA here is from genome assembly GCA_964036315.1 of Acanthosepion esculentum. Lineage (NCBI taxonomy): Eukaryota > Metazoa > Mollusca > Cephalopoda > Sepiida > Sepiidae > Acanthosepion > Acanthosepion esculentum. The sequence continues at coordinate 65,704,452 of OZ038519.1, forward strand.
AGATTAAAGAAATTATCATTTTACAAAAGTAAAAACTGAAACCGTTCCGTCGTTTTTTAATTTACTTATTTATTTTTAGTGTTAATAGCCGGACCCGACCTGACTATTGATTGATTTATTGATTCGTTTTTTTTACGGTTTATCAACCCTTTACAGGATATTTAAAGACTGAAAAAATTAGATTGTAAGATTTCTTTTGTAAATTGTAATGCTTTAGGCATATAAATTTACTTATTTATTTTTAGTGTTAATACCTGGACACGACCTGACTATTGATTGATTTATTGATTCGTTTTTTACGGTTTATCAACCCTTTACAGGATATTTAAAGACAGAAAAAATGGATTGTAAGATTATTTTTGTAAATAGTAATGCTTTAGGTATATAAATTTACTTATTTATTTTTAGTGTTAATAGCTGGACCCGACCTGACTATTGATTGATTTATTGATTCGTTTTCTTTTCTATAGGAGAATTGTCATTTAATTGATAACACTTTCTTAAAATATGGTATGTTCCTAATATGGCGATCTTATGAGAAACTTTAATGTTGATGTTACCTGGAACACTGTTAGTAAAATTATCCATTCCTTTTCTCACGAGGCACAAAGCTCCGATTACTATTGGTACAGTTTCACTTCATTCCCCACATCCTGTTAATCTCGATCTCCAGGTCATTGTATTTGGACAATTTCTTGATAATTTTCACGTACGTTTTACTCTCAGTTGGTACTGCTATGTCAATAAGCATACACTTTCTGAATTTCTTGCCTTTTATGATAATATCAGGTCTGTCGGCTTTTATTTTCCTGTCAGTTTGAATTGGCATGTCCCAGAGGATAGTTACATCGTTATTTTGGGTAACTGTGTCTGGTTGGTACTTATACCATCTCTCAGTGGTTTCGATTTTGTGCTTCTTGCCTATTTTCCAGTGCACATATGTCGCTACGTTGTTGTTGTTATTATTATTAATATTGATTTCTGGTGTGTACTCATTTCTTTCCGGGTCACGCCCAGAGACCTAAGGTCAGAAATGGCATCATGACATTTTCAACTGATCATTTTTTTAGGTAAAAAAAGAAAAAAAAACACACACACACACCTAAGGTCACACACACATTTTATATAAATAAGGCCCTTCATAATGTGGGCTGTATTTATGAGTACAATTTTTTGTATTTCTTTAAAACTTGGGTTATAAGGAATCCCTTCAATAAGTTTATTGAAGAATTTCCCAATCAATCCGAGGAATACAACTACAACTAGAATTATTGTTTCTCTTGTGCTACATTTTTTAGATTAACTATTTCAAGGTTTTTGTATTTTGCTAGTTTTTGGGAGATCTTCAAAGATACGTTACGATCTGCCGGGTCTGTATATGTCAATAAGAAGGCATTTATTTATATTGGTCTCTGTACAAATAATCACCTCCTATATAATTCATGGATTGGATATTTACTATATATATATATATATATATATATATATATAAAAGTGAAAATAGAAGTCAAGACTTAGAGGCGACAGTCTGTTTCATTCTAGATGCAGTCGTCAGGCCACGAGTGCTGTTATTTTTCTCGGCTATTTATATATATGTAACAATATATATGGTGTATTGTGGGTAGTCTATTTTGGCGGTTATTTTACCGGAAGTCGTTTATTTGTTTATTTATTTATTTGGGTTAAATTATTAATTATTAATTACCACTGACCCGTATATATAAATAGCCCACTGACCCGTATATATAAATAGCCGAGAAAAATAACACCACTCGTAGCCTGAAGATTGCATCTAGCATGAAACAGACTGTCGCCTCTAAGTGTTGACTTCTATGTTCACTTTTATATTTACACACGCTGTATCTCTGATATTGAGCACTTTATCCCATAAATATAGCACATTTTAAGACTATATTTCTTCATATATATATATATATTTTCTTACTCGTACCTTTCGTCTTATATATATATATATATATATATATATATATATATATATATATATTTTCTTAGTCGTACCTTTCGTCTTTTTTTTTTTTAGCTTTCACAGGTAAATTTCTGTTTCTGACACGAATTCAGTCCACACCGGGGTTGATAAGACAGACGACCGAAATAGGCTATTCCCCATATATTAGGATTTTATTGTGTATTAATTATTTGCTCTGTAATAATAAATACATTGAGGTCTTTTTGTGGAACAGTTTTAATATTTTATATTACTAGGATCCACTTGGATTATATACCAGCGGATTTATTATATATATATATATATATATATATATATATATATATATATATATATATATATATATATATTGAACAATAAAAAATATTAAAAAATTAAAATCTTCAGACACACTGGGTTGTATATTAATAATATTCCTTCGTTTTTATTATTATTTCATTTAGATTCCTCGACTAGTTTCCGCCAAGATGGCCATCATCAGGAGAAAAATAATTTTCTGCTTGCTTGTAGCAGTGAACTACAGAAATGAATGTCTTGATGAAGAAAATGAACTTTTGTCTGTAGTTTTCATTTGTTTTTTTATTTTTTTATTTTTTTGACATGAATTTTGGTCATTCCTTGTGTTAGTCAAACAGTCTCTTTTAAGTTGTTATTTGAGATAAGAGCTGGATGGATTCATGCTGCTCTGAATTCCCTTGGTCATTTTGACAGATTTATTGGTTCCTGGAAAGGGGATGTGTCTCTGTTAAGTGTGTGTGTGTGTGTTATTTGGTTCTTAGGGAGTGAGTGAGTATGATATGTGTAAGCGAGTATATACGTGTGGGTGTATAAGTGTGAGGCCTCAACACCTCCGTAAGCATGTCTGTCTTGTGTGGGTGAGAAATGTGGGTAGGTTTTGATTTGTAGGGCAATATATTAATACTATCTATATTGTTAAAATTATGGTTTAGCCCGGCTGGACAGTGAGTTTTAAACGTTGTATCCACTTATTTTCATGGAACTCTAAAATTTTTCTAATGTTATTTGCTCTGGACTTTTCTATTCTCTATCATATATATATATATATATATATATATATATATATATATATATATATATATATATATATGAATATATATATATATATATATATATATATATATATATACATACATACATATTTATGTATATATATATATATATATATATATATATATATATATATATATATACATATAGATATAAAAAAAAAAATATATATATATACATACATACATACATATATATATATATATATATATATATATATATATCAGCAATAACAATTGTCTCGTTGACAGCAACAACATTCGATGCCCTTCACCTATGTCCTTTTCCCTCGCTATGCACATTTCTCTCTCTCTCTCTCTCTCTCTCTCTCTCTCTCTCTCCAGTTAAGAATGTTAATACAAGCCAATTTCAAGTGAGTCGACGTGAAGCAAACTAATAAAAATATGCTAACAGATTATCTCCACGAAATCCAATTTAGGCTCTAATTGCCGAAAAACTACAAAATGTCGCCCCCTCAAAAAAAAAAAAAAAAACAGAAAGCGAAAGCGTAACTGAAATTAAAAAAAGACGCTAGCCGAGCGGCTTCCTTCAATGTCCACCTCCCACCTCACGTGTATTTATTTATTTCTTCTCTTTTTCCCTGTCGGGTCTCTTACCATCGCGTTTCTTCCGTCCCAAGATTGAATTTATTTTTCTAAGCTTTTACACCGTTCAACTTTTATTTGTATTCTCGCCTCCTTATCAACACAACCGACTTCATTATTTAACAGCATTTCATTTGCACATTTTCTCATTTTATTTTAGCCTATTTATTTCGCTTTCTTTCTACTTAAGTTTTTTCTTTCCATCTTTCTTTCTTTCTTTCTACTTAATCTTTTTCTTCTTTTCTTTCTTTCTTTCTCCCTTTCTTTCTTTCTACTTAATCTTTTTCTTTCTCTCTTTCTTTCTTTCTACCTAATGTTTTTCTTTTTTCTTTCTTGTTACTTAATCTTTATCTTTTTTCTTTCTTTCTTTCTTCCTTTCTTTCTTTCTACTTAATCTTTTTCTTCTTTTCTTTCTTTCTTTCTTTCTTTCTTTCTTCCTTTCTTTCTTTCTACTTAATCTTTTTCTTCTTTTCTTTCTTTCTTTCTTCCTTTCTTTCTTCCTTTCTTTCTTTCTACTTAATCTTTTTCTTCTTTTCTTTCTTTCTTTCTTTCTTTCTTTCTTCCTTTCTTTCTTTCTACTTAATCTTTTTCTTCTTTTCTTTCTTTCTTTCTTCCTTTCTACTTAATCTTTTTCTTCTTTTCTTTCTTTCTTTCTTTCTACTTAATCGTCTTCTTTCTTCTTTCCTTCTTTTCTTTCTTTCTTTCTACTTAATCTTTCTATTTATTTATTTCTCCTTAATCTATCTTTTTCTTTCTTTCTACTTAATCGTTTTCTTTCTTTCTTTCTTTCTTTCTACTTAATCTTTCTTTCCTTATTTTTCTACTCAATCTTTTTTTTCTTTCTGTCTTTCTTTTTCGTATTTCTCTCTCTTGTTCATTCCTACTTAATCCTTCATTCTTTCTTTCTTATCACTCAATTTTCTTTTACTACTTAATCTTTCTTTAACTTTATTTTCTCTTTCTATAATTTATTCATTTTTTCTTTTTATACATTTTTCTTTTATTTAACCGTCTTCTTTCTTCCTTTGTTTTTTGTCTTTATATTCCTTCATATTTTTTCATTCATTTTTCTACTTTAATTGCAACCTTTAACTATTTTCTTTCACCTCCTTTCCTTTTGTTGGTTTTGATTCTTATTCATATTTCTTTCTTTCTTTCTTTCTTTCTTTCTAGATTTCTTTCTTTCTTTCTAGATTTCTTTCTTTCTTTCTTTTCGATTTAACTCTTTTCGTTTTGACTTTCCTTTCCGTATTTTTGTCTCATTCTTTATTTAATCTTTCTTTTTTTTTCTTTCTGTCATTCTTTTCCATATTTCCCTCTTTCTTTCTTTATTTTCTTTCTTTCTACTTAATCATTCTTTTTCTATTTCATCTTTCTTTCTTTCTTCTTTTCTTTCTTCTAAATCTTTTTTGATTCTTTTTTGTCTTACTTTTTCATATTTCCCTTTCTTTCTTTTTCCCTTTCTTTCTTTTTCCCTTTCTTTCTTTTTCCCTTTCTTTCTTTCTTTTTTCTTTCTTTCTTTCTTTCTATTTAATCTTTGTTTTCTACTTTATATTTTTCTTTCTGTCTTTCTTTACCATGTTTTTCTCTTTATTTTTACTTCTTTCTACTTAATTATTCTATTTCTACTTAACCTTTCTTTTCTTTAATTCATTCTACTACATCTTTTATCCTTTCTGTTTTTCTTTCTTTTCCGTATTTCTCTCTTCCTTTCTTTCTTTTTTGTTTCTTCCTTCCTTTCTTTCTTTCTACTTAATCTTTGTTTTTCCTTCTTTTTTCTTTTTTTTACTTTGTATTTTTCATTCTGTCTTTCTTTTCCGTGTTTTTCTATTTTTCTTTCTTTCTACTTATTTTTTTCTTTTCTACTTATCTTTGTTTGTTTCTTTGTTTCTTTCTTTTTTCTTTCTTTCTTTCTTTCTTTTTTTCTTTCTTTCTTTTTTTCTTTATTTCTACTTGATCTTTCTTTTTTTATTCTTTGTTTTAATTTATCTTTTTTCTTTCTGTCTGTCTTTCTTTCTATCTTTTTTTCTTATCGCTTAATTTCGGTATTGAGTTCGATCTCCAGGGTTTTCTATTTTATCCAAAGTTTAAATTTTATCTACAGCTATTCATTTTTATTCTTCAATTCCAAGAGATTTTAGTTTATTTCATTTTATTCATTACAATTGATTTGCAGGGTAAACACTTTATCAATTGTACTATTCCCATTATACCACCGTTCCTACCCAGTCATGTCCATTTTTTCACCTCAGCTAGTTTACTTTAATTACTTATTAGATGACTGACGATCTCACCTCCGTCTCAACACATTCTACATTTTTTTCAGCCCAATCAAGGTAGGAACGCCACTAGTACCCGAAGTGGGGGTGGCGGCTACAGAGAGTGAAATTAGATAAAAAGACTGGGTATAGGGGGGAATTGGGGAAAGGATAAAAGATGGACAGGATTCAAGAAGATGGCGATTGCCGTTGCATTTAAATTTTTGAAGATTGTAATTATTAGAGAAGCAAGTAAACAGAAGGGATTTCCACAGGCGAGAGTGCGAGAAAAGAAACTAATTCAACAGTAGAAGGGCGGGACCTAGATGCCAATCCAGTAGCACGTTTAAATTCATGTAGCCGGGGTAGCAGCAAAAAAGCTCATCAGAGCAGTTGCCATGAAAATATTTTTAGAAAAGGCAGAGGGAAGCATCGTCATGCCGATGAAAAAGTGACTGAAGTTGAGATTCCAAGTTAGGATCGATTACATTGCAGATCCTTCTTTGGAATTTGTCAAAACCTTCCAGATATGGTAACATCATTCAATGCACCGGTAGATTTGTAAATGTGCAGGATGAAAACTGACGAGAAAAACCTTCTGGCACGACACAGTGACCCAACTTTCCTAGCAGTAGATGCAGCTATTGATTCAATGTAGTCGTTTAGCTTGAAGTCAGTGGAAAATGTGAGGCCAAAAAGGCGTTGTGTGTTGCACTTCTGGAGTATAGCCTCAACCATGCTGATTGCGGACAGGAAACATTCTCTATGGTGGTCAAATGGGAGCAGTTTCGTTTTGGACGTTTCAAATTTACAAGCCATCCCCTGCCCCGGTTAACCACTGATTGTAGTTCCTTTTCAAGAACAGCGTCCAGGTTAACTTCATCAGCTCTGATGGATTTGCTCTTGGGACCAGGGTAAATCCACTGATTGGAGTTCCTTTTCAAGAACAGCGTCCAGGTTAACTTCATCAGCTCTGATGGATTTGCTCTTGGGACAAGGCTAAATCCACTGATTGGAGTTCCTTTTCAAGAACAGCGTCCAGGTTAACTTCATCAGCACTGATGGATTTGCTCTTGGGACAAGGCTAAATCCACTGATTGGAGTTCCTTTTCAAGAACAGCGTCCAGGTTAACTTCATCAGCTCTGATGGATTTGCTCTTGGGACAAGGCTAAATCCACTGATTGGAGTTCCTTTTCAAGAACAGCGTCCAGGTTAACTTCATCAGCTCTGATGGATTTGCTCTTGGGACAAGAGTAAATCCACTGATTGGAGTTCCTTTTCAAGAACAGCGCCCAGGTTAACTTCATCAGCTCTGATGGATTTGCTCTTGGGACAAGACTAAATCCACTGATTGGAGTTCCTTTTCAAGAACAGCGTCCAGGTTAACTTCATCAGCTCTGATGGATTTGCTCTTGGGACAAGGGTAAATCCACTGATTGGAGTTCCTTTTCAAGAACAGCGTCCAGGTTAACTTCATCAGCTCTGATGGATTTGCTCTTGGGACAAGGGTAAATGCTAATGTTATCTGCATAAATGTCTACTTGAGAATTGATGACATCATGAGGATGATTTATGAAGGTCAGAAACAGCATAGGACCAAGAATAGACCCCTGGGGTATACTTGCCTTCGTGTGAAAGGGTCTGGAAGCGAGCTTGTACAAAGCGACTTTCATTTCACGATTTGATAGGAACGACTGGGTTAAATCAACAAAATCGTCTTGTAATTCCGTATCCCTGAAACTTATGGAGAAGACCAGCGTGCCAAACCCTGTCAAACGTCTTTCAGATACCTACAGCCACAACTCGAGGTTCGCCGTTATTATCAAGAGCTTGATATACATTTTCAGTGATGGCCTTGATCACATCAACGGTAGACCGGGCAAAACGGAAGACATATTGTTTGTCAGAGAGTAGTTCGTGAAAGGCAAGATGCTTAGCCATTTCAGTATTGACTAAAACTTAGAATACTTTGCCGAAAATCGGTAGGAGTTTAAAAGAGCGATAGTTAGAGGGAGTCAGAATGTTTTCCAGAGTTCTTAAAAACTTCCAACAAGCTGTAAAGCAGGAAGCAGTGAGGGAAGAGTTTCGAGCGACATGGAGTCAGTTCAGGAGAATATTTCTTTAAGACGATGACTTGGATCTTGCCACCTCAGTTTGCCTTATTGGAGTCTAAATTAGAAATGATGTCTGAGACCAGTGATGGGGTTATGCCCATGTCACCCAGTAGAGCCTACTATTTGGCATGTTGTTGATTCTTATTGAATCGTTATAGTCCGTCATAAATAACGCCAATAGCGACTGTGTAACACAGTCGTTGTCTTCGTCTTCCTGCTCTTATTAATATAGACGTTTTATATTTTATTATTATTTATTGACTTCTTTCCATCTCTTCTTTTTATATTCATCTTATCCTTTTTCTTCTTCATATTATTATTAATCCTTCTCTCTTTCGCCTCCTCCATCATCGTCATCATCATCATCTTAATCATCTTATAATTGTCATTAAATTTTCTCTTTTCTCCCCACCTTCATATTATTATTATTATTATTATTATTGCTAATATCCTCTCAAGCACACCTTTCTTGCAAATCCATATCTGTGTATATCGATCGCTTCCTCCCTGGCTCGTCCTTTCAATTTGCCAATTGTTTGTATTAGTTGGTTAAGAGATATTAATAATTATAATGCCTCCTAATATCTCTAATATTAAATGGCTGACATAATTCGTTTAAGCGAAAAGTGGACGGGTGCAAATCATGCTAACCAACTCCTCATCATTTTTCCCCTTAAAGATTCTGATGTGGACCCGAAGTAGGGGCCACGGAAGGAAAACACGGAACACGGGTTAGAGGTAAGAAAGATATATTAAACAGAAAAGTTACATAGAATAGTGTAAGCAGAGCTTACTATCCAGTGGTGTCCGATATTGGTATCGTACGCGGCTGCGCATTACTGGTGCTACTACTCCTATGAGACTACCATTCACATAATAATATAGTACTGGGAGAGTCCATGATGTAGGAAAGTATCGGTCTCACAACAGATTCATTGACTAAATAGAGTTTTTCCCCACTATTCTACTTGTGTTCTGAATTTTTGCACCAATAGTAATGCTTAAACTAGATATTAAGTGACAGTAAGTCCCCTCAGTATTTCAGGACTTTACTCAGTATTCTAGCTACTTATAATAATGTTATCCTCAGGATGCTTCCGCGAATTTTCAGTGCTGACTTCTTCAGAACCAGTACCAAGTGTTCTGATATTGATCGGCACAACCGTCTCTTTCGTGTTATTTTGTGATATAGAGTATCGTATTATGGGGCTCCTCGATTTTCTGGACTTCGAATATCAGAATGAAATGAAAAGATATACTGGCAGCATCCCAAAATATCCAAATAAAACCTATTCTAATGTTTCATCTCAGACAAGCGTTTCGAGAATTTAGAAAGCCATACTCAGTGTTTTATTAAAACGCTAATAAAATCGGAAAAAAAAGAAAAATGTAAAATGGCGAAACGTTGGGCGAAACGGGTCTCCTTTAAATTAATATGGAATATGTCTTTAACTAAACTCATAAACTTAATAGATATACACTAGGGGATTAACACCGTTTTAACTTTGCTTTAGTTTAAAGTACTTTCATATCCTGCTAAATGTTAATAAATACATCTAGGATATAAAAGTTCAGGATTCTAGATATATAACCTTTATAAATATGCTTCTCTGAATATAATTAATAATCATTTAATTCAAATAACTTAGGTTTTTTAACTTAAATTTCTTGTTAATTATACAAAAAGCTTATACTAATTTACATTTAATTTAAAAAAACATTTTTCGCTAATTTTGAAAAACTTTTAAAAAATGTTCTGAACCGAACACTTTTTAAATATTATTTGCAGAATTTGTTGAATGAAATACAGGGGATTATCCCCGATCGAACTTTTCCTTAGTTTAAAGTACATTCATATCTTGCTGAATATTAATAAATACATCTAGGATATAAAAGTTCAGGATTCTCGGTATATAACCTTTATAAATCTGAATATAATTAATAATCATTTAATTTAAATTTTCGTAGGTATTTTAATTAAAATTTCTTGGTTAATTATATAAGAAGATTATGGAAATTTTTTCGCTAATTTCGAAATCTTTAAAAATATCCTCTTTTAATATTATTTACAAAGAATTTGTTGAAAAAATCTATCAGCATTGAAGTTCGGCCGTTGACAGAAAGAGACTAAACTAAACTAACTTAACTTTAAGTCCTTTTCCCATCCTCAAGCATTTCCACTATTGTCAAATGACATTGAGGTCAGTATATCAAAAAAGGTCAACATTCTCTGCCCTTTCCTACTTTCTAAATAAAATAGCAATATCTCATGATTTTAACCCGGGATACTTTTTTCCATTTCATTTGTGATTTGTTTGTAGGTCTTGAAGATTGAGAGCTGCTTTTTTAGAGCTCTCATGAAATAAAAATTATTACCTATGGGATTTTAAGTGTTTGATATTCTTTAATTAATAATATATATATATATATATATATATATATATATATATATATATATATATATATATATATATATATATATATATATATATATGTTAATACTGTTTATTATAAACCGAGCATTGACTTAAATATTTGTATCTATAAAAAGAACGTATAACAAAAAAATGTCTTAAATAATTGTCGGACTTTGTCCATTTCATAATGTATGACGTCATTTGTTTACATTTGGATACGCATTTAGCAGATATAAATGAATGAGAGAAAATCATGGAGAATTGTGTTTAAAAACAGTAAAATCGACCTTACTAACCGAACGCTCCTTTGTGGCCCAATTGGTAAAGGCACGTCTGGCTAAAATGACGGTTCCGTATAGAATACAGGTTCGATTTCTGTCGGAGGACGCATATTTTCTATGAAAATTTCTCGGACATTCAGGCCGGTAAATGTTGTTAATACTGTTTATTATAAACAGAGCATTTACTTAAATATTTGTATCTATAAAAAGAACGTATATGCATAAATAATTGTCGGACTTTGTCTATTTCATAATGTGTGTGTGTGTATATATATATATATATATATATATATATATATATATATATACACGGACGTCTGTACTGTTTACCTGCACAGTAATTTAATGTTAATTGTTGATCACATTACATTTAATGAAAGTGGGAAACTGGCTCGTGAGCAAATATTGTAACCTTTTCAGAGAGGTCATCTTGGGACTTATACTAATTTTATACTTTATAGCTATCACGCCCATCATTAATATTTCCCCTGCCCAGACGATTCGGATGAATTCTCAGAACAATTGTCAATTTCCGCCTTGTGTCTGTTACAGACACAAGGAGTAATTATATTTTAATTCTAAACTTTTTTTCTCTCACTTTCTCTCTTTCAAATAGAATGAGTAACTTCCCCCCGTATGTCCTCAGCCTAACGACTATGCTCCGGATACTAACTCACATGGGGTGGGGGTAGGAGATGCAACCCCGACCAATCTTCTACTCTTCTCCCAGTGGGACTTTTAGTCGTCAGGAGCGAGCTTTCCTCGATACCCTAAGTCTCTGGTCGGTACGATGTTTCTGACCCAGGGAGGAGTTCTGTTGTCCAGACCTTTCCATATAAACTATCCCGTATCGTAACACTTTACCTTGTGTGCACCCCGGGGCTTGTACAGGGTAAACCTTACTGTAGAAAATTAAAAACATTCCTCGCTGTTTTCAACAAAGAACATAAATTTGGATTATCATAGCTTAGTCAACCCGGACATTATGGCTTACACAACCGGCAGATGGGAGTTAACACGTGAGCCATAGCGAATTTCAAACACCGAAGCAATGATAATGCTTAGCAAATGTTTAAGGTAGTCGCACTTTCAGCCAGAAGCTTCACTTATAAATACGTCTACTTTGATCCAGTTACCAACAGAAATGTGCGTGGCCAGTCAGAAAAAGACAAAAAATAGACGCATTTTTATTTTTATCAAAATTAAACGGCACAAAATCTGGAATAAAGTTTTTGAAAACATTTGATGATATAAATTTGTTGTATCTAGAAATGGTTACTGAATGAGGAATAACCAAAATGGAGGTTGGAAATGAAATGGTAATCTTTATAAGATCAACAAAATACAATACTCGCCAGCGGGGGGAATTAGGTAAACCACTGTTAGTTGTGGACTATATAGACACCATATTACCCCAACTTACAGTAGTGTCCAACATATTTATGAGGATTGGGACATAGGTACGGAATATAACAAAATGTTAAATTTCTTACAGAAAACGACTGCTTTCTTCATTCTTTTTCAGTCATTTAAGTATTCTATAATCCGGATTTATGAATTCTTTACTTTATTCTTTTTCAGTTATTTAAGTATTCTATAATCCGGAATTATGAATTCAAAACAGAAACAGCTAAAGATACTTTTCTTAAAGTAAGATATTTAATAATAGAGAAACGTGTCCTAGCTTTGCTATGTAATGTCTACGTTTCAGCATCACAGTGAAGGTTAGAGTGTCATACAAACAAATGTGAAAAATGTCTTGCATCAACTGAGATAAGGTTCTACCATTGGATGTTGAAAATAACACAGACGGAGCATGCGTAGAAGAAAAAACATGAAAAAAAGGGGGAAGATCTGTTAATGAGGAATATTTCAGGAGAATAGGAACCATTGAAACTAATCAGGAGACAAATGAAAGGTCCAACTAGAAAGGATGGGTTGAAATCATTGCATTAATAAAATACAGACACTTAGCAATAGATCGACGACAAACAGTTTTTTCTCTTTGTGACAAACTTGGATTTTTATGCCGGCAAAAAAAAAACGGTGTGTCAAAGGAACTGTTTTCCATTGACACCGCTCCACAGCAATGTTTACTGTTTCAAAAAGCGATGATTAGAATTGTAATAAAACCTAAACTTATGATGAAAGTCAATTTATACATTTTCTTTTTTATTCGTAAGAATTTACAAAAATGTGTTAAATATTTATGTATTAGATTGTTTTTTAACAAAAATAATTCTATATTTACAACATTCTAAAAACTAATACAATTAAAACTAATGCAATGCAATATTTATCATTTAATAATTTATAAAGAATTAAATATGAAAACAATTTTTTATTCATAAATTTATAAACATTTAATAAATTATTAAAATATGTGGACCAATTTTAAGGAAATCCTTATTTTTTACCATTTTATAAAGTTTGTATCAATTGCCAATAATCCGAATAATGTAAATAGTGTACATAATACCTCATCTCAGAAATATAGACAGATACTTAAGGGCCGAAACGTTGCAATAAATATGGCGACAAAGATGAGGACAATAGTCCGAATAATGTAAATAATGTACATAATACCTCATCTCAGAAATATAGACAGATATTTTTTTTCCAATTAAGGTTTTGGTTGCAGTTAAGAAGGTGTTCTCTTGGTTGATATAATTGTTGGTTAATTTATTTAATGCTTATTTTATTTAATGATTATTTAATGGTTATTTTATTTAATGGTTATTTAATGTTTATTATATTTAATGGTTATTTCATGGTTATTTAATGGTTATTTAAAAGAGGAAAAGAAAGTTGAAATGAAAAGAAACTGATGTCGCCTAGCTCGAAAAAACAGAGAAGGAAGGAATCGAGACAAAAACGAAGGAAGAAAGAAAAATACAAGAATAGGAAGAGAAAAAAAGGGAAAATCTGTTAAAAGAGATAAAGAAAGAAAGAAAGAAGAATAAAGAAGAAGAATGAATAGAAAACATCAGGAATGAAAACAGAAATAAGAGGAAAAAAAGAGGAAAAAAGACGAGTGAAAGAAGAGGAAGAAAGAAAAATAAAAGAGAGGTATCATGAAGAATAAGTAAGAGGAAGGAAAGAAATGAAAGAGGGAATATGATGGAAGGAAGGAAAGAAAGAAATAAGAAAAAGAGGTGAAAGAAAGAAAGAAAGAATTAATTCCAGTTTTTAGGAATAACTGAAAAATAAAGCGAAAGAAAGAAAGAAAGAAAGAAAGAAAGAAAGAAAGAAACCAGAAGTATAAAAAAGTCGAATGAAGAGAAAAAATCAGGAATGAAAGATGGGGAGAAAAGAGAAAAGAAACGAGCTGAAAAATAAAAGGAAAAAGAAGAAGGGAGTAAAAGAAGAGAAAGAAAAGAGTAAAGAAAAAATGAGTAGCAAAAAAAGTATAGTGAAGAATAAATAAGTGGAGGCAAAGAAATGAAAGCCTGAAGGAATGAAAGAAAGAAAGCAAGAAAGAAGAAAATGAAGACAGAAAAAATAAGAAACAAAGAAGGAAAGAAAGGAAAAGTAAGAATAAAGCAAAAGAAAGGAATAAAGAGGAAAAGAGAAATAGTTTATACAAATGGCCGCCCTGCGTAACAGTAGATTAAGAATTAACCACGATAACACACATGAGGTTGAATGTGACTCGCCCTTCTGAGGAAGTAAAGAAGACGAAAGAAGACCGACGATTCTCACACACGTACGCACTAAATTAATGCACACCAAGGCTAAAATCTACAAACAAAAGTCAATAAACATTAAATATGCGATGAAATGCTTATCTGCTTATAAAGATAATTACTTTCGTTATCTGTTTATAACAGATAAAATATCAAATCGTGTCGAGTGTCATGTACCTTAACAGATAGATACACACACACACACATATATATATATATACACATAAACGCACACACACACACACACACACACACATCTATCTATCTATCTATCTATATATATATATATATATATATATATATACAATTTATCAAATTACAAAATTCATAAAAAATTCCCACTCGAAATATTTGAACTTTAGAGTTGCGACTTGCACGCTCCAACACTACATAGCCGTTAACAAATAGCTCATTCTTAAAAACATCTTTCGGTCGGAAAAACACATTTATTTTGTTGTCCAGTTTTGATTCTAAAGGAAAAAAATACAGCCTGAAGATGAAAGCGTGAAGCCTTTGAAAGTACTAGCTGAATTAAAAAATACACCATATCCATTTTGTACATAAGGATCTCATCATTCAGTGGATTATTAGTAGTATAATGCTTATAATTATGTCTACTAGCGAAGGGATTTCGCCAATAATTGCATTAATATTACTAATTGATTCAAGGTATGATTAACTCTTTGTAATACATACATATATATATATATATATATATATATATATACATGTGTGTGTGTGTGTGTGTGTGTGTGTGTGTGTGATTTAATTTAAAAGAGAGCTCAATACAAAGTAGAGCAATATTATTTATTTAAATAATGTATTTTAAATACACTTTATTTTAGAATATTACAACGAATTGCAGTCGTGTAATCGCCTGATGTGATGCGTTGTATACACAGAGAAGCCACGTATACATTCTTGATATGTATAGAATATGGAGAAAACAACTGATAAGTTTCAAATTTTGTGAAAGTATTTATATATATATATATATATATATATATATATATATATATATATATATATATATATATATATATATGATATTTCAGATCTGCCCCAATCTTTCGTCAGAAATAAATTAAATAACTGTATTTATAACATAATCTACTATTTATTCTGCACAATATGTTCCAATAGTGGATATATTGGTGAATCTGGAAATAATTTTAGATTTCGCTTCAACAATCATAAACAAACCATACGTCAAAACAATCCTTATTCCCCAATAGCTGAACATTTTAATCTGTCAGGACACTCATTAGACAACTGTAAATGTTTATTGATAGATTCCGATTTCAGTTCCACATACACACGCAGAAAAAAAGAAAAATACTGGATTTTAAATTTAGACAAATATAAACTAGGGTTAAACAAAGATTTGGGAATTTTAAATCTGTATAAATATTTCAATAGATAAAATATTTTTTTTTAGATATAGTTAAAAAACCTTTTTAAACAACATCTAAAATATTATCGTTAGATTTACGTTAGAAATATTCAAACACAGCTGCATTCCACGTCACGTAACGTCCGCGTCTCGCGACGGACGCTGCTTGTAAACAAACTTCTGAATACAGTTATTTAATTTATTTCTGACGAAAGATCGGGGCAGATCTGAAATATCAAATATATATATATATAAAATATATAAATAAATACTTTCACAAAAAAAACATTCAATTGTTTTCAATTTGCAACTTTTCAGTTGTTTTCTCCATTATATATATATATATATATATATATATATATATATATATATATATATATATATATTAGGTCATCCCATAAGTTCTGTCCGAATTTCAACGTTTTGTTAAAATGAACGAAATTTGAAGAGTATTTTATAATGTCTAATGGAGCTGAACATTATTTTTATGTGTAGATGCATTTAAACTGATCAAATTTTTATTTCAGAGAACAATAAAATTAAATTTTGTTTGATTAAAACCCTGCTAACATGGAAGTACCCAAGAATCATTTGAGGCACATAATGTTTTATGGGTTCAAGAAAGGAAACTCAGCAGCCGGAGCGGCTAGAAACATTCACTCAGTTTATGGAGAGGAATGTGTGAATGAAAGAACTTGCAGAAGATGGTTTGCAAAATTCAGAGGTGGAGATTTCACCCTTGAAGATGAAGATCGAACCGGACGTCCAGTTGAGTTTGATGAAAAGCTTCTTGAAGCAGCCCTTGAAGAAAATCCTGCTTTATCAGTTGAGGAATTGGCAGTGGTTCTCAGTTCAAACCATACAACTGTTCAATCTTCAACAACTTGGAAAAGTTCCTAAACTTGGAAAATGGGTGCCTCGTGAATTGTCTGAAAACAACCTAAAATCCCGAGTTGACATCTGCTCTTCTCTCCATTCTCGCCAACTTGTTTCACCTTTTTTGGTTAGACTTGTGACTGGCGACGAAAAATGGATCTTTTATCGAAATGTTAAGCGTTGTAGACAGTGGCTTGGTAAAGGGGAAGGACACCAGCCACAGCCGAGAAGGGAACAACATGGGCAAAAGGTTCTTCTTTCAATCTGGTGGTATTTCCAAGGAATAATCCACTTTGAATTCTTACCACCTAATGCAACAATTAATGCTCAAATATACTGTGGTATAGCCCGCTATTTCCACTTACATTTGACGCGAGCGCGAGTGTTCACCCCCTCCCTTTCACTTTCGGCTAATAATAGCAGTAAACGTTTGGCTGTAGCCGAAAGTGAGGAAGGCGGCTGTGATGTTTTCGCGCCTTTTTACTCTGACGTCATGGACAAACTAGCTTTTCAAAATCAGTCTCTGTCGGTTCGTTGAACCGGGCAGTCGGCTCACCTATCTCTCGTCTGTCAACCATATATACAGACAGGGATTATCTCACCAGCAAACATGGCTTTGTCCCTCATGGCTCGTCGCTGTACCTTTAACACGTACGACACTGTCGTCACATTACCTTTTACGATGACGAATTTTTCGTCCTGATGCGAACATCTTTTTTGAGCCTCCTACGTCCATGGACAGGGAACATTCGAAACCGTTTCAACACCAGAACGAGAACGTCTCATAATATCTCTAACTATTACGAACCAGTTACCTTAAAAAAGATTACATTACACTCACAATTATAAAATTTCGCAGTGAGTATTTTTCTTTGCTTTGTATGTTTATTATTCATTATAAACTGACTTTCTGAACTTTCTTCAGGAGGAGCTTTTCCCGCCTTAGCCATTTTGAATTTAAATTTTGGCGCGGAACCATACCTACCTTTTGTGACTACTTGTCACTATTTTCCATTGATTTCAAATTTCCAGTAACTTATTGAAGGTCTCCACTGAAGACAATCTACTTGTCACTGCCTTTTTATCAACTACAACATTTCCAGTAACTTTACTGAAGGTCTCCATTGAAGACAATCTACTTGTCACTGCCTTTTTATCAACTACAACATTTCTAGTACCTTTACTGAAGGTCTCCATTGGAGACAATTTACTTGTTAAACACAAATAAAATTTTATATTTGTTCTCTTGACCAGGCTTATCTTCGTCATTCCTCCTGTCTATTTATTTTTTACTTTGTTCGTGGATTCGGTAGTCGTGTGTAGTGTCTGGCACAAGGCCATCTTTTCGTAAGCCAGCGCTGCAACGCTATCGGATCCGCAACAATACTATCAGCAATTAGAGCGTTTGAACCAAGCTTTGAGGAAAAAAAGACCTGCTCTAGTGAATCGAAAACGGGTGATGTTTCATCAGGACAATGCGCGACCACACACAGCAAGAATCACGTCACAAAAGATCGAAGAACTTGGTTAGGAGAAAATTCCTCATCCACCTTATTCTCCCGACCTTGCTCCTTCAGACTACCATTCGTTTCGTAGCTTACAGAATCATTTGGAAGAAACAGCTTTTGTAACACAGGAAGAGGTTAAAACTGACATTTGTGAGTTCTTCGAATCAAAGCCAAAAGAATTGTACAGTAATGGAATTAATAAGCTTGTTAATAGATGGAAGGAATCGTAGATAATCAGGGAAAATACATTGTTGATTGAATCTGTAATTAAATGTAACATTTGGTCATTTGTTTTCTTTATTCAAAATTCGGACAGAACTTATGGGATCACCTGATATATATATATTTATATATATATATATATATATATATATATATATATATATATATATATATATATATATATAAAGTGAACATTGAAATTCAACACTTAGAGGCGACAGGCTGTTTCATACTAGACGCAATCGCCAGGACACGTGTGTTGTTATTTTTCTCGGCTATTTATATATACGGTTTTTATTTTGATCGGCGTTTTTATTAACGTAGTAAAAATTGTTTATATCGCTTATTTAATAGTTTTGTTTTGGTTTGGGAAGATAATTAAAGTTATTTATTCACTTTTGGTGTTGATTGCTGTAGTTTATTCTAACTATTATTTTGGAGCCAGATAAAGAAGAAAAAGAAAAATAACTAAATAAATATATAAGATAAGAAATAAAAATTAATATACAAAAAGTAAAAATAAATAAAAACAAGCAAAATAAACTAACCCAAATAATTAAATAAATAAACAAATAAACGAATTCCGGAAAAATAACCGCCACAATCCACCACTGACCCGTATATATAAATATCTGTGAAAAATAACAATACACGTGGCCTGACGATTGCGTTTAGCATGAATCAGCCTGTCGTCTTTAAGTGTTGACTTCAATGTTCAATTTTATATTTATAAACGCTCTATCTCTGACATTGAGCACCTTATCCCATAAATATAGCACACCTTAAGACTATATATATGTGGTTGGCCCTGATCTGGCATCTCGTCTGCAGTCGCTCTCTCACAGACGCTCCGTCGCCTCGCTCTGTCTTTTTTACAAATAATTTCACGGTAATTGCTCCGATGAGCTGCTCTCGCTGGTTCCAGAATTCAAGCGTCCTAGGAGGCTGACATCCCGCTCCCACCCTTTCACTGTTGAAACTGTTAAATGAAGTCGTCTCTTCTACTCCAATAGCTGCATATCTCGCACCTCTCGCCTGTGGAACTCCCTTCCTTATTTCTGTTTCCCTGAAAGCTATAATCTCCAACTATTCAAATGTAATGTCAATCGACATCTCCAGATGCCTTGATCTATCCACTATCCTTCTCCACATCCTTTCCTCTAACACTCCTATCTGCTCTGGCTGCAAATCTTCTGTAACCCCTTGTGTGCTAGTGGGTTCCCGCCTTGCTTGGGGTGAAAAGCTTTAAAAAAATATTATTATATATATATATATATATATATATATATATATATATATATATATATATATATTCAGTTTCAAATAGAATATATATATATGTGTGCGTGTGTGTGTGTGTGTGTGTGTGTGCGTGCGTGCGTGCGTGCGTGCTACATACATGTATAACATAGACTAGCCGTGTTCCTCGACTTTGAAGATTGTCGTAACACAGTCTACACTTATTTTAATGCCTAAGATCCATTTGTCCTTTGTCGCGAAGATAAAGTAGACTTGAATAGACATTTACACGACGTTACATGCCAGTCAATATTTTAAAAAATGGTATTAAACATTTGCTGACGATATTTCAGGATATCTTTAAATCGGTATCACCCCATGTAAGGCAGTAAAGCCACTAAGACACAATAGGTTAAAGTGTGTTTACGAATTAGGAACAGAAATATTAATAATGAGCGGAAATAGAAAAGAGGAATCAGGAGGACAGTAGATAGCGATTGACATTGCATTTAAATTTTTGCAGATTAAAGTTGGTTGGAAAGCATCAAGCCATGAAGAGATTTCCATAAGCGAGAAGTGCGATAGAAGAACTATTTTGTAACACTGACATGTTTTAAAGAGACCCCATGAAATAGAGAAGTTCTTGCCCTTCACTAAATGTTTATATATATATATATATATATATATATATATATATATATATATATATATATATATAGGCAAATATGTGGACGGTATGTTTTAATAAAAAAAACAGTAAACTCACATATTCGGATTTTGCTTTGTCTTTTCCACATTTTCATCATATATATATATATATATATATATATATATATATATATATATATATATATATATATATGTGTGTGTGTGTATGTGTGTGTGTGTGTGTGTGTATGTTTCATTAAATAATCAAATGGCTCTTAAGGAGTTGTGTTCCTGATCAAACCGAATTCATAATTAATTACATCGGCCGCAGTACAACACGCCTATCCAGACGACTTAC
>OZ038519.1:65730091-65737591 GCA_964036315.1 Acanthosepion esculentum
GGATGTATACAAAGCATTTTTAAATACAATTCTTTTAAATATATATATATATATATATATATGTGTGTGTGTCTGTATATATATATATATATATATATATATATATATATATATATGTATATATATATATATATATATATATATATATGTATATATATATATATATATATATATATATATATAAACAGTGTAACCCGGATATAAGAGATCCGGATATAAGAGAAACCCGGATATAATAGCGATTTTCTCTGGTCCCAAATTAGAGCCTGTGTTAATGTATATGTAATAGACCAAACCCGGATATAAGAGAAACCCGGATATAAGATACTTCTTCTCCGGTCCCGACAACTCTCTTATATCCGGGTTACACTGTATATATATATATATATATATATATATATATATATCTATATATATATATATATATAAGTGAACATAGAAGTCAACGCTTAGAGGCGACAGTCTGTTTCATGCTAGATGCAATCGTCAAGCAACTGAGTTGCCTGACGATTGCATCTAGGATGAAACAGACTGTCGCCTCTAAGTGTTGACTTCTATGTTCACTTTTATATTTACACACGCTCTATCTCTGATAGTGAGCACTTTATCCCATAAATATAGCACACTTTAAGACTATATTTCTTCATATATATATATATATATATATATATATATATACAGAGAGAGAGAGAGAGAGAGAGTTTGTTTGACGATCGCAATGGCGTCAAACCCAGGATCACAAACTTACATCAATCCAACTAATTATGTTAGCTTTATCACTCATATTCAGCGCTTTCCAATAAGTACAACGCACATATAATAAATTAATAATATATATATATATATATATATATATATATATATATATATATATATATATGAAATAACGATATATACATTTTTATATATAAAAAACAATATTGGGAAAAATGTATGACAAAGCGGAAAAAGTTTTCGTTTTTCGTCTTTAAGGACTTCATCGGAGTAAATTAGTTATGTTGGTACGAATACACATTCGCACGAACGAAGGATGATGGAAATTTTAAGTTTGTTTTTTTTTGTATGTAATCCAGCCGATTTCATTTGGATTCTTTTTCTTTTTGTTTCCATCGCTTTTATTGTTAGATATCCCACAATGTAATAGAAGATTTGCCAAGAACGGTGAAATCCTGTAAGAGCTAGGGCACAAATTTTTGTAATAGCTCATACAATTCACAATTCCTAGCAGGTCTTCTATTATCACAATGTACGATATCTAATAACAAAAGAATCTAAATGAAATCGACTAGATTATATACCCCCACAAAATTCCTAGAAACTCTCATTCCATATATATATATATATATATATATATATATATATATATATATATATATATATATATAACAATCGACTGTAAAGCATTTAAAGAAAACTTTGTGCATACCTAACGAATTGAGTCCTCTCGGTCACTGGCGTGTTTATTTAAAAATAAATACGGAATATTCACCATCCTCTCTCTTGGGCGCAAATAGAATCTCCGGCTTGAAGCGATCGGATGTCTATCCACACTGATGAGCTGTGATACAGCGAAACACTCTGTCTGTGGATGACGATTTATGCTCCAGAAAAATTAATTCGGTTGAGCACTTTGGAGAGAAATTTGTAAACAGTGACCACTACTGCTGATAATGCAAGACTCTCCTAACGGATGGATTCGTCTTGTTTACTTCCTCCTACAGGACGCCAGTAACTTAGGGACAGAATCTCCGACTGATGCCACTCAATCGTGTTTCAATCCCGGCTTGAAGCAATCGGATGTCTAGCCACATGCACGTGATACAGCGAAACAGTCTGTCTGTGGATGACCATATATATATATATATATATATATATATATATATATATATATATATATATATATACAGATGGATATTTAGGGGGAGGTGCTATCGCCCGCACATTCCCCCGACCTCAATCTTTTGGAATTTTATCTGCTAGACCCCCTAAAACAATTGGTTTATGCAGCAGACATTAATAATGCAGAGACGCTTCATCGACGTGACATGGGGCCTGCGAAAGCATTCGATACCGCGTGGAAGTAGTTGAAAGGGTCCGCCAGTCAATGATCCGACGGGGGCATGCGTATGTAGAAGCAAGCGTAGGGCATTTTGAACATTAGTCATGAGTTGCTATGTTGAAGTAAAACGATGGCCTCTTGGACATTGTTTTGGTGTCAGGAATCACCACCCAAAATTTGTAAAAGTATTTTAAACTTTAAACTTAACTCAAAAACGAAAGATTTTTTATGTGGACTTTTGTCATCGTTTTGCTGTTAGGAACCCGCTCTAAAGTTTGTAAAAGTACTTTTGATACACACTGTATATTTGTGTATGTGTTTGTGCGGGGTGGGGCGTATAATAGTACCCGAAAGTTATGAGACATAGAGGACAATTTATTAACGACTGGTTGCGGTAGACTTATTTAAAATCCAACAACACTAAACACCTCAGATTTAGATAAACTATATATATATATATATATATATATATATATATATATATATATATATGTATATATATATATATATATATATATATATATTTAAGTTACGAAAAACTTGGTAATCCGTATGGATAATCCTAAGGAGGATGAAATCCTGAGAGCTCAATGTTAAGTCAGAGCGAATAATTTAAAGAAAAACAGACCACTTTAAGGCCCCATGTAATAATTTATTTCGCTATATCCCTTTTAAAGGACGATGGATCATCAGACTTCACTTCCAAAAGGTGAAACGAAAAATAAAACGGGTAGTATTAAGTTTATCCGTATAGGTAATACCAAGGAGGATGAACTCCTGAGAGCTCAACATGGAGCCTTAAAGTGGTCTGTTTTTCTTTAAATTATTAGCTCTGAATTTATATATATATATATATATATATATATATATATATATATATATATATATATATAGTTTGGTTAGAACAGCATGAGACTCGGGTTCGAAAGTCACCATAATCGATTTTGGCAATCCCAGCGTGCAACATCGTAGATAAATGACTGAAAACCATCCGATGGGTTAACCCAAGTGACTGAAATTGGATAGATGGAATTGTGCGTCGACAGTTGTGCTAGCACAAAGTCACACGCCATCGCGACCGAGTGTTTGGGTGCACTATCCTGTTCAAATTATTGATCACGCCACATAATGTACCCTGTCACAGAAATTATAACTGAATATGTATTTGAAGCTCTTGATAATAACAACGAAACCTCGAACTGTGGCTCTAGATATCTCGAAGGCGTTTGACAGCAATATGGTCTTCTATGGGTTGCGGTATTACAGGTCGATTATTTGGTTTAATCCAATCATTCCTATCAAACCCTGAAATGAATCTCGTCCTGAACGGGTCCTCTTCAAATTACTCCCATATGAACACAGGAGTTCCCCAAGCCTCTATCCTGAGTCTTTCACTGTTTCTGATATTCATCAATGATCTCCCTGATGTCGTCAGTTCACAAGTTGACATTAATCCAGATAAAACCAGAATTTAATCCCGTCTCAACTGTAAATCTATCAGAGCTGATGAAGTTAACCAGTCTACTGCTCTTGAAAAGGATTTTCAATCTGTGTTAAACTGGGCTAAGGGATGACTTGTATATTTTAATACCTCTCAAACGAAATCCACCATAGAGAAACTTCCCTGTCCGCAATCAGCACAGCTGATGCGAGACTCCAGGAGAGCAGCACACTGCACCTTCTTGGCCATATGTTTTCCAATACGTTCCAAGTGGAACGACTACATGAATAGCTGCATCTATTGCAAGGAAAGTTGGGTCATTGTATCGTGCCAGAAGGTTTTTCCTGTCAGAGTTCATCTTGCACATTAACAAACCTACCATTTGTCCGTGCATTAAATAATGTTACCATATCTGGTCAGGTGCTCCTGCTGTTCACCTCAATGTTCTCGACAAAATCCAAAGAAGCATCTGCAATTCAAATGGTCGATTTCTTCAGACGTGATGTGGCTCCCCTCTGTCTTTTCTACAAATATTTTCATGGGAACTGCTCTGATGAGTTATCTTCCCTGATGTCCCGACTCCATGAATTTAAGGGTGTTACTAGATTGGCATCTAGGTCCCACCTTTTTACTGTTGAAATAGTTAAATGCAACCGCAACTTCTGCTCCAGCAGTTTCTTTTATCGCACTTCCCAACAGTGAAATTCCCTTCCACTTGACTGCTTCCCTGATAATTACAATCTTCAAAAATTTAAATGCAATGTCAATCGCTTCTTTTATCCTTTCTCCAATCCCTACTATATACAGTCTTTTCCCTCACTTTCACTCTCTGTAATCCTCTGTGTCGGATTAAAAATAAATCAATTAATTTTTTAATAAGTTGATTTATAAAACGAAGCTATGGAAACTGAGAGTCACTATTGATTCCAATGTCCGCAATGTTTATGAACATTTATTCGCCATAAATACAGTAAATGTTAAATACATCCATCCATAAACTCACACACACACGAGCATCCACACACACACACACACACATATATATATATATATATATATATATATATATATATATATATATATATATATATATATATATATATATATGAAGAAATATAGTCTTAAAGTGTGTTATATTTATGGGATAAAGTGCTCAATATCAGAGATAGAGCGTGTGTAAATATAGAAGTGAACATAGAAGTCAACACTTAGAGGCTAGCATGAAATAGACCGTCGCCTCTAAGTGTTGACTTCTATGTTCACTTTTATATTTATATATATATATATATATATGTGTGTGTGTGTGTGTGTGTGTGTGTGTGTGTGTAACCCCGTTAAACAATTGGAGAAATGCAATGTATTTTAGTGAAATTGCTAAAACCTCTGTTAACACATTTTTTGTCCACAAAGTAAATAAAAATTTAAATGACATTAAACACACACACACACACACACACACACACACATATATATATATATATATATATATATATATATATATATATATTGAGTATTTAGGCTGCAATCCTTGAATTATCCATGTTTCAGTAAAAACGCATTACGCCTTACGTTACACGTATCCGACCACAGCTCTATTAGAACCCATTTAAACACACACACAAACTTACCAGACTCCATCCGAAACATACTAGTAGAAAATACAAACATAATAACCTCGTGCGCCTGTAAAAAAGATTAAAAATAATGGAAGCCTTGATAATAAAAATAAAAAAAAGCCAACACTTAATAATATTAACTACGAAGACGGCCAGAATGTGCTGATTGTGTTCGGAAGATAAAACATCCCTATAACTCTAGAAGCATACACACAATCCATACACCCAATTAAAAAAAAAATATCTGGTAATGTCTAAAAACAGCATAGCCGAAAGCGCTCGGAATTACAGAACATTTGGACAGTTTCTACACACTCTGAGTCCACAAAAGAAAACACTTGTTCGAACACAAGAAAAATTAAATAAAAAGCTTAATCGTATTAACTGACGTTTTTTATAAAACATGCATATATATATATATATATATATATATATATATATATATATATATATATATATATATATATATATATATATATATATTATACAGGACAATGAAGCACCTAATGTGGAACAAGGTTATTCACAGACTCACTAATTCACTCAGTCTTTGTATTTTTCTTTCTTTCTTTCCTTCTTTCTTTCTTTCGTTCTTTCTTTCGTTCTTTCTATCTATCTCAGCCTATTCATATCTATCTATCTATCTATCTATATATCTATCTATCTATCTATCTCAGTCTGTTAATATCTATCTGTCTATCTATCTCAGTCTATTAATATCTATCTATCTATCTATCTATCTCAGTCTGTTAATATCTATCTATCTATCTCAGTCTGTTAATATCTATCTATCTATCTATCTATCTATCTCAGTCTGTTAATATCTATCTATCTATCTATCTATCTATCTCTATTCATATCAATATATCTCATTCTGTTCATCTATCTATATCTATATATCTCATTCTGTTGATATCTATCTAGGTAGCTTGCTATGCGTCATTACCCCAGTGTTTTTTTTTAAATTCGCCCCTTTTCCCTTTCCTGACACTGATTCCACACAGTAAAAACTACAGTGATTTCAGTCGCCACCCGACCAAACCTTATTGACCTACTAGCTTTCTGGCTCCGCCCATTTTGGTCACTGGGTACAGCCTGCGATGACGTCACTTCATTTCAGTGGATGCCCGGATTTCTATCTCCGGTGAATAATTCGAATTTACCGCTAGAAAAGCTTACACTAAAACGTTTCTGTCAAGGACCACCGTGTGTGGCATCGGGTGATATTATCAAGCTCGTCTGAGACGGATCACGACTGGATGATTGAGGTCGATCCTCATTGGGCACCTAACAAACCCTTAGACTGGAATGTTTTTTTAGCATTTTGAAGATTTTCAAAACATGCCCACAATATAAATAACAATCTATGCAGAGTTATATCCGTCCGTGGTGGGGTGGGATGGGGGTTGTTTGATGAAAAGTACTTGGTCTGACCCACGACACTAAATCAGTATTTCAATGAGTAAACATCAGAATGTTGATTTTGAGAAATTGTTCAAGCAGACGAATTTTTCGCATATATATATATATATATATATATATATATATATATATATATATGTATGTATACACACACACACACACACACACACATATATATATATATATATATATATATATATATATATATATATATATATATATATATATATATTATGAAATGGACAAAGTCTGACAAGTATTTTAAGACATTTTTGATGTTTATACGTTCTTTCTTATAGATACAAGTATTTAAGTAAATTCTCTGTTTATAATAAACAGTATTAATGACATTTACCGGCCTGAATGTCCGAGAAATTGTCATAGAAAATATGCGTCCTCCGACAGGAATCGAACCTGTATCCTATACGGAACCGTCATATATAGGCTGACGTGCTTGACCTTGCTAACCGAAACGCTCCTCTGTGGCGAAATCGGTAAAAGCATGTCAGGCTATATGACGATTTCGTATAGGATACAGGTTCGATTCCTGTCGGAGGAGGAATATTTTCTATGACAATGAATAATTCAATAAAACTAAGTTATTATTTCATTAGAAATGGTTTTAATTTCTTTTACGATTAAGGCATCTCATCGATACTATTCTCTTAAGAAATCAATAATGAATAAAGAATTTTTACGAAAATTGTTAATATTTTTTATTTTAATTACAATAATTTACAAAGTTATACATCTTTTTCAATTCTGTATTAATTTATCTCCCTTCAAGAGATATTGTTATTAAATTAAGACTGTATTTAATAATCTTAAAGCGAAAATCTCAAAATTCAACGCCCCAAAATATTTTTAAAAGGATATGGAATTTATTTTATTTGTGTATAAACGTGTCGATTTTTGTAAATACGGATGTCCAAACGCGATATTATCAAAAAATTTAAGAACAG
>OZ038519.1:65745091-65792591 GCA_964036315.1 Acanthosepion esculentum
ATATATATATATATATATATTGATTTAAAATATGGGTTTTTCGCTACACAGTGATAACCATGTTTCAGAAATGGAAGCTAAAGCTTTCGAGTTTAATTTTGTTATTAAACCAAAGAGATTAGTTCCATTTCCTCGTCAAACGAATTTTGGAGTCTATAAGAACACCGGATTTTATATCTTACTGTTCTTTCTTATATATATATATATATATATATATATATATATATATATATATATATATATATATATATATATATAGAGAGAGAGAGAGAGAGAGAGAGAGACACACACACACACACACACACACACACATACACATACACGCACTAATAATATTCCGTCCTGTGTATTACGATTAACTAAATACATCAGCAATGGTGGTTTTGAGGGGCGTGTTATCACCTCTTGCTTGCTGTTGCTCCCAGGTACACCATGACCCGAGGTGGTAGCACCTGTTAGGGTCCCAGCTATGGGCAATAGACAACCCCCAAAACTCGGCTCAAAACACTATGAAAGCATAATTTTTATAAATAAATAAATACCAGCAAAAAGTTTTGGCAGAAAAAAAAAATCACCAACAATACATTTTATGAAAAAATCACCAAAGTTCATCAAATAAAATTTCCGCATTGACGCATAAGGAGTCCATATGCCGTTAAACAAACAAACAAAAAACATCCGATAAATCCGAGTGTACATAATACCTCATCTCAGAAATATAGACAGATACTGAAAGGCCGAAACATTGTAATAAATATGGCAACAAAGATGAGGACAATAATCCGAATAATGTAAATCGTGTACATAATCACTCATCTCAGAAATATAGGCAGATACTGAAGGGCCGAAACGTTGTAATATATATGGCGATAAAGATTTGGACAATAGTCTGAATAATGTAAATCATGTACATAATACCTCATCTCAGAAATATAGACAGATACTGACAGGCCGAAACGTTGTAATAAATATGGCGACAAAGATGAGGACAATAGTCCGAATAATGTAAATCATGTACATAATACCTCATCTCAGAAATATAGACAGATACTGACAGGCCGAAACGTTGTAATAAAAATATGGCGACAAAGATAAGGACAATAGTCCGAATAATGTAAATCATGTACATAATACCTCGTCTCATAAATATAGACAGATATTGAGCTATTTTAATCTGATTAAATTTTTTTAACCTGTTTCTATGAATTCATTGACGCGAATGAGTGTATATGAAGTGGGTGAAAAGTGAACATTTGTGCTGTAAACATCGAAATTGACCTCGAAAGGCCAGTCGATAATTCAAATTCATAACCCAGCCAGGTCTTGGTTAAATGTAAGTCTGGACCTATCATTTGAAGTTTTATATTTCTCCTTAAAAGCAATGCTACTTTTCGTTCCTTCTCTAACTATTTATTTATATTAACCATATATATATATATATATATATATATATATATATATATATATATATATATAGGAGTCGCCTGAGGATTGCACTAGCATGAAACATGTCGCCTCTAAGTGCTGACTTCCATGTCCACTTTTATATTTACACACGCTCTATCTCTGATATTGACCACTTTATCCCATAAATATAGCACACTTTAAGATTATATTTCTTCATATATATATATATATATATATATATATATATATATATTAACCATATATATATATATATTAACCATATATATATATTAACCATATATATATATATATATATATATTAACCATATATATATTAACCATATATATATATTAACCATATATATATTAACCATATATATATTAACCATATATATTCCTTCTCTAACTATTTATTTATATTAACCATATATATATATTAACCATATATATATATATATTAACCATATATATATTAACCATATATATATATATATTAACCATATACATATATATATATATATATATATATATATATATTAACCATATATATATATTAACCATATATATATATATATATATATATATATATATATATATATATATATATATATATATATCCGATGCGACGAGAACAGAAGTAATATATAAATTCCAATGTTCACAGCATTAATCCAAAAGAGGGCTCGATACCGATAGTAGAGCGATAATTATGTATTTATTATAATTTTATCATATAGACAAAAACATTTTACTCACTACAAAGATGCAACTTTTCAGACGTTTTTGATTGTCACCCCTCGAAGTGCTGTTGAAATGCACTGAAACGAAGTTGCATCTTTGTGTGTGTGAGGTGTGTGTGTGTGTGTCTTTGTATGTATGTATATATTTATAAGACGATGTGCTGTCACGTTCTTGGCTTGACCAAAATGGCATTACAAATAAAACCTTTGATCTCTTGAACTCGTCTGGAATTCGAACTATTCCTCAGTTGGAGTCGATTCCCAGAAGCAATCACCATTAATCAGCTTGAGCATTCTTTCTCTGAATCATGGTAGTTAATCCTCAAAGAGTCGTTTTCATCTTGTTAAAATGTATATAACACTACTCTTGCTGAGTTACAGGTGCTTTCACCGATGCAGACCCCACAAACGGTTAATTTACGAAAGTTGGTTAGGCTCGAAATCGAGTAGACACCAAATACATGCGATGGGTAAATTATCGCCATTTTATATTTTTAATTTTGTTCATGTCTGTGGTGCATGTTTTTTTGATTTTGTCGACTGTACAGTATAGCAGGGTCAGTTGGGCACCGTCTTGGAGATAAAGAGCACCAAGATGCAATTCACTCCGCCAGAAATTTGGAAACGGCATGCTGTACTGCTTGGCATACGCGCCGGAAACTCCAATTCGAACATTTCAGATTATTTGGATGTCAATCTGAGGACAACGCAGAGAATTCGGAAAGTGTTTGATGATATATCCACATCATGGTGTTTGGAAAGATCACTAGTGATAGCGACGTTATGCATATTCCCACGGAGCTTCAGACTTAACACTGAGGCCTACATTAAGTACCCTGAGGAGGTAGTGCTGCCTTGGGTCAAGAGGGTGGCTGCTGGAAGATCCTATGTCTGGCAAGAGGGCTCTGCACCATGCCACACAGGCAGGAGAACCCACTCATGACTGTCAGACAATTTTTGCGACCACATCACCCCTTACATCTGGCTACCTAACTCCTCAGATTGCACCCCCTTGATTATTAGGTGTGGGTCGCTTTTGAGCGAGAGAGCGACAAAACTCCTTGTAACACCAAAGATGAACTAAAGGCAAAGACTATGGCATCATTCACCAAGTCATGTAAGCATAATTGCCCCCTCCCCCCAAAACCCCCCTTTCAGTTATTCAGCTAGAAAGAGAACCGGTTGAAATCGTTTTGTGTACATGAAACTTGTGGAGCACTTTGTTACACCAGGACAGAAAGTTTGAAGTTTAGAGAGGACGAATATCATCTTGAATATGGCGGGAAATGATCCTGCAATAGTAAATATATATTTGAATTTTATTTCAATACTTCGTGAGCTTCTGATCCTTAACTATGATTAATTAATGATGAACATGTCATCTTCGTTTTTGATCGATTTCATCACGATTCTTCTGTTAAGCATGGAGAGGAATTATACATTATTATTGCTTAAAGTAGAGTGTCATATTAACCCTGGAGAATTCCCGTAAGTTATCTTTAAACGATTTAAAGCTTCATCTAACAATTGGACAATTTTGCTGTTACAACTGGGATCTATCCATCTATCTATCTATCTGTATATATATATATATATATATATATATATATATATATATATATATATATATATATGCTGGACTCTCCCGTTGTATTTGATGTATGAGGGTCAAGCGTCTCAGTCCCTAGGAACCAACAGCCCAGACACCAGCGCATATGATTTGATTAGAGCGGTGAAGGCTTTGTGCAGAACCAACCACACTTTTTGAAGGGCCAAATACAGAGACCTGGTGCAGTACGTGCCACAAGGTCCCCAAACAACCCTCTGCAGGTTTTGAATTCAGAGTTGTCCTTCTCCTAGACCAATTGCCATCCAAGGCTATAGAACCCAGTCTGTCCCGCTATTTACCCATAGCTTAAGAGAAGAAGATGTATACATAAGATCGCCTTGGGGTCGAGGGTGATTTTGAAATTTTATTTTTTTATTTTTCGTAAAGTTTCTTTTTCTTTTTGTTCATGTTTCCATCATTTTTGTTATTAAATATCACACATGAAAAGAAAGGTGAAAATGTTGTTAGAATCTGGAATATAAATTTTCTGTGGTTGATCTAGCGATTAAAGCACTTTCTATATATTTGTGCCTTAATAAATCCTTTCTTGTAGTGAAATAGATAAACATCTATGTAAGCAAATATGTGGATGTAGATCCGACGGTGTGATGAAAATGTGGAAAAGACAAAGCAAAATCCGAATATGTGAGTTTACTGTTTTTTATTTTGTTTTTGTTTTTTGTTTTTTTTTCTGTCATCGTCAGACGTTTCGGTCTAATAGACCATCTTCAGGACATTGTTAATGGAGACATATTTATATTAAATTTAAGTTAAATGAAGAGACGATATATACAGGACTGGTCAGAAACAGAGTTTTTCTGTTTCTGACTAGTCCTGTATATATCGTCTCTTCATTTAACTTAAATTTAATATAAATATGTCTCCATTAACAATGTCCTGAAGATGGTCTATTAGACCGAAACGTCTGACGATGACAGAAAAAAAAACAGTAAACTCACATATTCGGATTTTACTTTGTCTTTTCCACATTTTCATCATAAACAGCTATCTCGAAAAAGAGTTCGTGTTTTGTGTGCGATCTGCTGAAGAAAAATTACCAAAAAATAGATAGCAAAAATCTACTTTAAGAACCAGAATCTATGATAATGTTCTTCCCTCCCCTGAATGGCGTGACCAATCAGAAAGATCTCTCGGTGAACAAAAACCGTTGTTTTTCGATTATGTGAGAGATTTGGATTTTCTGAGCTTGGTGGACGAACATGCGTTTTTGCTGGTGAGAAGTGAAGGTTGGATTTGTGACTCTATTTTGTCGTTTCTACGTTGCCTGTTGGACTGTTACGACGGACTATCGTTTTAAGTCTGATTTGGCTACAAGTGTTGTGGTCGAGAGACAGAAGAAATCTATGGCAGACGTTTGTTGCTACTATAAGTTGACAGTCTTTTCTTTCTTTCTTTTCTTTACAACTACATTTAATTAGAGTAGCATTTTTTAAATCAAAATTATGGGCAGACTCATTACGGTGAACAACTAATGCATTTTGTGTGATGTTCAAAGGAAAGATCCTCAGTGCAACCTTTTATATTGACTGCAGTAAATTTAGAGTATGCTCAGTAATGATGACACGCCACTAGGCCGGTTTTGAAGGTATTGAAAGTTAGAAACCAGTTCTCCCTCATTGAGCTGTCAGGGCTAGAATACCAATCTCTTATTATTTTGTATCCATATCATGTGATATCACCACATGTACTTTAGCTGTAGCAGCAATCTTCGGTAAGACGGAACCCAAACCATCTTCAGTTTTCCTTCTCCTAGCTATACGATCCAGGGTTTTTTCGCTATTTACCCAGGGCTTGAAGAAGAGATGAATTCATACCTTTCCCAAGGGTATTAGTGCGTAAGTGAAATTAACGAATCCGACTGGAATTTGATCTATAATCCGTATTATACGGTGGTATATAAAATTCTTCTTATTAAGAATCCTGGGAATAGCGTTCCAAGATAAGGTGCCCAACACCGTGCTTCTGTCTCGAGCAGGTTTGCCAGCATGTTCACACTGCTCAGATAGCGCAGTCTTCGTTGGTTGGGTCCCGTCCATCGTATGCCAGACGCCCCCATCCTCAAAGACCTATGGAGAACTGGCTGCTGGAAAAAGACCCGCCGGGCGACCACAACTGCGGTACTGCGATGTAGTGAGACGCGACACGAAATCTGTGGACATCAACACAGAGTCCTGGGAGAGCGTGGTAGCAAAACGATCCGAATGAAGAGGAACCCTGTCCAAACACCTCAAGTCAGCGGAGGAGAAGCTGACACAAGTTGCCACGGAAAGGCGGGCCCGCAGAAAGCAAAGTGACAGCTCCAACAGACCAGAGACAGGAAACATATGCGACCTCTGCAACAGAGATTGTCACTCTCGCATCGGCTTCTACGGTAACAGACGTCAATGCTCCAGCCAAGCAGACAATTAGGATGCTACCCATGGTCAACTCTGATCGAAGGGAGGTCTACAAAAATACATTGATAAATGTAAGTACATGTAAATTGCATGTTACGTCATCTTTTTTCAAAATACAGAGCTTGAAATCCCGTAGATTCGAACCTTTAGACTGATCAGAAGGGGTGTGTCTCTTTAAAGTACAGCAGTAAGCAGCCATCATGATGGCACCCCAGCGCCCTTGATATGGGTCTCCATTTATTTCGTGTCTTGATGGAATCTTTCCCCTGTTCGTTGCTCATTGATCCCAGATTCTCAGGAAAACGATCAATATCTGAGAATGAAATATGCATTTTGATGTTCATCTTGCATCCTAGGTTTTTGAAAGCAGTCAGCATATTGATGACAAGTTCCGCGTAGTTCCTGGCCTTGTTGCCAAGAAAGTTCATCATGATCAGTGGAGGAGAAGCTGACACAAGTCGTCACGGAAAGGAGGGCCTGTAGAATGCAAAGTGACAGCTCCATCAGGACAGAGACAGGAAACACACGTGACCTCTGCAACAGAGATTGTCACTCTCGCATCGGCCTTTACAGTCACAGACGTCGATGCTCCAGCCAATTAGACAACTTGGATGCTACCCATGGTCAACCCTGACCGACGGAGGCGTACACACATACAAAATTCAAACGTATTAAGCCATTGCACATCATTTTTTCTTTAGAGTCTAACAGCAACCTGTAAACAACCAGGAAACATTCCCACTCAATTCCTTTCACCCTTTTTGTCCATGTAATTCCAACTGGGAAACTGATGTGGACCCGAAGTAGGAGCCATGGAAGGAAAACACGGAACACGGGTTAGAGGTAAGAAAGATATATTAAACAGAAAAGTTACAAAGAATAGTGTAAGAGTAAGCAGAGCTTACTATCCAGTGGTGTTCGATATTGGTATCGTACGCGGCTGCGCATTACTGGTGCTACTCCCATGAGACTACCATTCACATAATAATATAGTACTGGGAGAGTCCATGATGTAGGATAGTATCGGTCTCACAACAGAAACCGAAATAAAGAGGGTATTTTCTTGCTTGACTTTGATGATTACAGAAGAAATTTTATCCCTTGTTCGTATTCTTTCTCTTTGTTGTACATTACAGCGCTCCAAATAAAGAGAGTTCTTTCTGTCATCACCAAAATAAGAATTCTCCTCTCTTCAGCTAACTCGTTTCTGATCTGTGGAGATGTTGAGATCATTGAAGATATTCAAAAACTTCTTAAAAAAGTCCTTCAAAAAGATCAACTATAGTCAGTAAACAGAAGAGATTATCTACAGGAAGCCATGGCAATACAAGGTCAACCAGGTAATCTCCCTTTCTAGGGGTGAAGAGAAAGGACGTGGAACAATGAAGTTGGAAACATCCTTTGAGGCCAGACCTACTGTAGCGGGAGAGCCTGCCTGCCGCCTGCCTGCCTGCCTGCCTGCCTGCCTGCCTGCCTGCCTGTCTGGCTTCTGTTTCACCGGCCAGCAGATGCGAGCAAACCTTTTGAATATTCGCTCGCGATAATTAATTACGTAATAATTTAATAATTTATATAATGAATTTAAAAATCCATTAACCAAACAAAAAAGAACAGCAGCCGTCACATTTGATGCCAGATGGTGAGACGTTAGCGAGTAGAAGAAGAAGAAGAAGAAGAAGAAGAAGAAGAAGAAGAAGAAGAAGAAGAAGAAGAAGAAGAAGAAGAAGAAGAAGAAGAAGAAAATGGAGAATAATAATAATAATAAAGAATCAAGATGAGAAGAAGAAGAATGAATAAGAGGAGTGGAAGAAGATGAAGGACAAAGAAGAAAAAGGAGAATAATAATAATAATAATAATAATAATAATAATAAGAAGAAGAAGAAGAAGAAGAAGAAGAAGAAGAAGAAGAAGAAGAGGAAGAAGAAAAAGAAGAAGAAGAAGAAGAAGAAGAAGAAGAAGAGGAAAAAGAAAAGGGAGAATAATAATAATAAGAAGAAGAAGTGTGAGAAAGAGAAGAAGGAGATAAAATGAAGACGAGAAAAAAGAATAAGAAAGCGAAGAAGAAGAAGAAGAAGAAGAGGAGGAAGAAGAAGAAAAAGAAGAAGAAGAAGAAGAGGAAAAAGAAAAGAAAATGGAGAATAATAATAATAATAATAACAAAGCATCAAGATGAGAAGAAGAAGAATGAATAAGAGGAGAAGAAGAAGAAGATGAAGGACAAAGAAGAAAAAGGAAAATAATAATAATGAGAAGAAAAAAGAAAAGGAGGAAGAGACGAAGAGGAAGAAGCAAGAAGAAAAAGGATAATAATAATAATAATAATAATAATAATAATAATAATAATAATAAGAAGAAGAAGAAGAAGAAGAAGAAGAAGAAGAAGAAGAAGAAGATGATGAAGAAGATGAAGATGAAGAAGAAGAAAAAGAAGAAAATGGAGAAGAAGAAGAAAAAGAAGTGTGAGGAAGATAAGGAGATAAAATGAAGAGGAGAAAAAAGAATAAGGAAGCGAAGAAGAAGAAGAAGAAGAAGAAGAAGAAGAAGAAGAAGAAGAAGAAGAAGGAAGAGGAGGCCAAGTATATCTACATATACAAAAACTTTAAACAAACTCTCATTAATAATACATTTCCTAATTACATCGTTGATGAACAAATTAAACAAGTCATTAAAAATATTAACACAAATCAAACATAATAAACATAATAATTCCTCAAATAACCCTAAATTTATTAACCTACTACACCATAATCAAATACATTCTAAGTATAAAAAAGATGAAAAAGTAAAAAAAAATCTCAAAAGTACTAATATATCCCTCACTGATACCAGTAAAAAAAACTATAACAAATTGTATATTATACTAAATTTAATACAATCAACTTTATCATGTAAATCGTAATTTTCGAAAACACGCGTGTTTTGGAAAAGACCAACATTGTATATTAATTTATTTGTCCTTTGAGAGTTTGTATCTCTGGGAAAAAAGTAAATACTTATGCTGGTTTGACGACCACAACATTAACAAGACGTCTTACACTACATTTGTCGGATACAAGTTCTATTTCACATCTAAAAACACATTCCTAACCACCTTCACAATACAGGAAAATACTGGAAGTCCCCAACCAGTATCCCTGTCTTTAAGGACTCTGGTGACCCCTCCGACCCCTCCGACCCCCTTCCAATTACCGTCCTTATGTTTTAGATCTGCAAAACCAAAAATTATTTTCATATTTAATAAAAGTTAAGAGAAGAAAACAAAAGAAAAAAAGATAAAAAGAAAAGAAAAACACAATGTTCGACAATCTTAAACAATATTTCAACAGAATGTCTTCTTCAAGTTATATTTAAACAATTTTTTCAAGTATAAAAAAGTATAAATCTACAAAAAATTATGTCTTTGTAGAAACGTTTCTCGTAATAAAAAAAAACGGTTGTACTGGTAATGAACGCGTCAAAAGGAATAAAACGCCGCCAGCGTGAAGGCATGAAACTGAAACGTGCTTAATAGGATGATGGTATCCCAGCTACGACTAGCTTGAACCGGCTCTGACCAGCTTGGACCAGTTATGACAAGCCAAGACCAGCTACGACTAGCTTAGACCAGCTTGGACAAGCTATGGCCAACTAAGACCAGCTTGGACCAGCGACCCAAGTGAAAACACTCGGGCCCCCACGTTAAAAACTGACCTTGTGTCACAACCTGACTTAGTGGGGGGGGGTCAAGTAAATCTCCTTACTCATGTTTGAATCTTCTATTAGTTTATTAGTTAGTAAGAGGAATTAGTCAAAGAACATAATGTAAAGCTTATGGAACTCTCCTGTCATTCTGTTCATTCTCCCGACCTGGACAAAGGTTAGGGTTAGGGTTATTGAAAAACAGATGAACGAAGATGGCTCGAATCCAAGCCTGCTGACATGTGTCCATATTGAACGCTTGGCTCAATGTCCTTTATCCCATGCCAAAATATCGCTCTTACATCGCTGCTCTCATCGTTTAAGTGTCATTGACATCTGAGATGCTAGTTTCAGCTTTATAGCTTGCGACCTCCCATATCAAAATCTTTGCATTTCATATTGGTTTAGAATCAGTGCGATCCATTACGTAACCATCCTCATGGGTTTTAAAGGCCGAAAGGTTAGTAGATCCTGAATATTTTTTCAGAATGTTCACTTTAGGATGTTTGTCGAAATTAAAGTCGTTTGTAATAAAATGTTTCGCAAGTTCCTTTGATGTCACATTGTTGTATCTGGCATCATACCCGTGTCCACTGAATCTTTAATTTTTCCGTCGTGCAACCCACATATATCAAGTCAGGTTTGGTACATTGTTCAGTGTTCAGTGTGGATTAAATGGGAATCAGTAGTTACAATCATCTGTAGAAGTCTTCATGTTTCTCTATGAATTTGTGATAAAATTAACTTCACTCATATTGTCAACTAACTTTTTCAACTAACTTTTTTGTAGACGGATACTGTTATATTCCATGCTAAGAGAATAAATACTTAACACCAGGTGTATAATAGAAGGAAGGTTTATTGTACACAACCAGTACAATATGAAATACAGTACAGTTATACACACAGATCAATCTAGTAGTGAGTGCCACTAATTGGAAGGTCAGACGTGCTTGCATCTTCTCTCTCTCTCACTCTTAATATTTAACAGCACCCCCATGAGGGATGTATGTGGCATCAGCTTCTGCAGACTGATATACTGTTATATTCCATGCTAACGGAATAAATACTTAACACCAGGTGGATAATAGAAGAAAGGTTTATTGTACACAACCAGTACAATATGAAATACGGTACAGTTATACACATAGGTCAATCTAGTAATGAGTGCCACTAAATGGAAGGTCAGACGTGCTTGCGTCTTCTCTCCCTCACTCTTCCTTCAAGTCTCTCGTAGACGGTTGACTTTATAGGTACTTACTACCTATAATATATACTACACTATATAGTGTTATCATTCGTGGGGGTGCCTGGTTATTCCATTACATCATATACATTTATGATATTTTAACTATACCTGTACCCCACGAAGTCACAATGCAAATAACATCACTCTACTCATCACAAGCTGACATAACACCTACTATGAAACAAGAACACATATCCAATCCTCATGTCAGCCCATTTGATTGCGGACTTTATGTCTTAACATGTGCTTTCGAATTAATCAAAGGGAATTCTTCAGAAAATCTTTTCTCTGACCAATCCAAAATGAGGTCGCATTTCAATGTTTGTCTTGAAAATAATTGATTTATTCCCTCCTCGAAAACTAAAATTTATAAAATACCAATATATATACACTAAACACAAGTAAATGTTTACCACTGACTCGAAAATGGATCACTCCTAAAAGACCTGCCAAATATTCTCATAACTTATCCTGGAAATCGCCAAAGGAAATTCTGGCACGAAACAAGTTCCATGTGTTTGGTGAAGAATATCAAAAGGCGCCGAAGATCGACACACACCAACATCTTAAAAAAAAATACAATTCCAATACCAATACTCCCTCAAAAATTTCGAATACACTGGAAAATAAATTTATCAAATTTAAAGCT
This sequence comes from Acanthosepion esculentum, assembly GCA_964036315.1. Lineage (NCBI taxonomy): Eukaryota > Metazoa > Mollusca > Cephalopoda > Sepiida > Sepiidae > Acanthosepion > Acanthosepion esculentum. Next base: position 65,756,842 of record OZ038519.1, read on the forward strand.
TTTCCAGATGAGATTTATATTTTAGAGCTTGGATTGAATTTTTGCTCAAGTACTAGAACTTTTGACAAAAACAACTTACTGTTGAAACTTGACTAATGCATGGAATAATAATGCAACACAAAATGTACTTAGAACAAAATGTATTGAAACAAGAAAGTGTACACAATATTTACATATAGTCTTTTGTATATTCCTGGGAAGACTGTTCCTGGAGAATGTGTTGACTAAGTCGCAGTCGGGCAGAGTCTCTAGTTGAATCTCTTGATTCGCCTCCCTGTCTTCCCGGTACCAACCATATTTATATGGTCGGTACTCCACTATGCAAATTAGGTGGATCCTACCACAACATTTACCTCAGTGTGTATTTCAATTTGTTCGTCGAGCTGAGGGCATATTTTTTCGAAAAATATGATGGCGAATATTCTACAATTACAATTTTTAAAACAAAGATAGTAATCGAATCTGTCATAATTGGGTTAAGAAAAATCCATCCTGGTATTCAGCGTCCAAGATTGACGCTCACAGTCGCTAACAGAAGTTTTGGAAATCTGTCATCCTGGTATTAAAGGAAAACGTAGAATTAAGCCATAACAAAACCTGCAACAAACTTACCATTTTCATAACGTAAAGCTCTTTGTCGTCTCATCAATGAAGATTCCATTGTCAAAAAAAATGGCAGACAACGGAAGCGTTATTGTTATTCTGAATAAGGAAGACGATATTTCGGCTTGTTAAGAAGTTCTAAGGGACAAAAGATTTAAGGAAGAAATAAAAGTAAACCCGAACACTTATTATAGAAAAACCTAGCAAGATAACTTCTTAAATGAAAGGAAATAGTTATATTAATGAAACAGAGTCTAAGATATTACGTTCGGATCAAAGAACACCAATGATTTACAGCCTTCTAAAAATACATAAAAATTTGATAAATTTCCTCCTCTTCGCCCGATTTGTAGTGGATATGAACGGCAAAAGTCTCTGATGGCTAATGGCCGCGTGGTTGCCACCGAGCACCCCACCCACTGAGCGGCAAATCGAAGCAGACATCTTGAAAGAAAAGACATATAAACAGAGAAACAATCAATTGAAAAGCAACCTGCAGAACATTTTGTTGCTTTGTAAAACAAGCGAAACAACAAAGAAGGCCATTAAGAACAAAAACTTATTTCCCGCCACAAAATTGAAAGTGACTCTATTTATGTCCTCCTGACATTCGTGTGTCAACTTGAATCCAAATAAATGCAAACTTGCTGTTGGTTTAATGTATGCATAAATTCTCTGACATCAATTTTCACTGATATTTGCTTCGTCTTCGTCTTATGTCCGGGACACATTTTATTTTATTTCTAAAATAAATAAATTTTCAGAAAAAAACAATGATTTTCATGATTGCTTATTATGGATGTCTAATCAATTTCTTTTAACATTGATCACAATGAAGATATTGAGTATACGACAAATCTTCTGAGAATCACAAACACAAAACCATTCCGTCAAACTTTCTCTGTGGACTTCTAGGTTTCGCCGACATAGTCCCAGAGGGGGCGCACCAGAGGACAATGGTAGAAGGTGTGAGAAAGCGTTTCCTCTAAGCCAAGGTCACACCAATGAGAGTCAGACAAGTCCGCCAAGCCCCATCTGAAGGATAAGTCATTGAGAGGTAATCTATTGCGAAACCAATCGCCAGGTGAGCGAAAACTCAGGGTTGTAGAAATAATCCGTCGTCAGCGCCTAAAACCGGAAAGAGCGCAACTTGTCTTGAAAAATACGGTTCTACTGGCAATCAACGCGTCAAAACGAATAAAACGCCGTCAGCGTAAATGGCATCTAATTGAACTGTGCGTAATAGTGATAATAATAATAATAATAATAATGATAATGATAATAATAATAATAATAATAATAATAATAATAGATAGATAGATAGATAGATAGATACATACATACATACATACATACATACATACATACATCTGAACAGACATAGATAGATAGATAGATAGATAGATAGATAGATAGATAGATAGTGTTGTAACCTAGAAAAGGTTGCTGAATGTGGAATAACCAAAAGGGGGTTTGAAAATGAAATGGTAATCTTTATAACATCAACAAAATAAAATACTCGCCAGGGTTAGGGCTAGGGTTAGTGTTCATAAGTATGTTATATAATAGATAGATAGATAGATAGATAGATAGATTGATAGATAGATAGATAGATAGATAGATAGATATGAACAGATGGAGATAAATAAACAGATGAAAAGATTGAGATAGATAGATAGATAGATAGAGAGATAGAGAGATAGAGAGATAGATAGATAATGAAGAAACTGAGATAGATAGAGATAGATAGACATGAACAGATTGAAATAGATAGATTAGAAGATTGAGATAGATAGATCGATAGCTAAATAGATAATGAACAGAATAAGATAGATAGATAGAGAGATAGATAGATGAAAAATTGTGATAAATAGACAGATATTTAAAAATAGCGTAGAAAGGCAAAATTATTTGCAATGAAAAGATTTTCGCTCATACGAAACAATGAAGAGAAAGACTCGTTAATGTTATTCTGCAGCCAATGGCCACGTGGTTGCCACCGATCACCCCACCCACTGAGCGGCAAATCGAAGCAGACATCTTGAAAGAAAAGACACATACATAGAGAAACAATTAATTGAAAAGCAACCTGCAGAACATTTTGTTGCTTTGTAAAACAAGTGAAACATAACAAAGAAGGCCATTAAGAACAAAAACTTATTTCCCGCCCCAAAATTGAAAGTGACACTATTTATGTCCGCCTGACATTCGTGTGTCAACTTGGATACAAACAAATGCCTACTTGCTGTTGGTTTAATGTATGCATAAATTCTCTGACATCAATTTTCACTGATATTTGCTTTTTGTAATTGACATTTCCGACAATATTAGAAAAGATTGGGGGAAAAGAAAACATTTGCAAAAATAGGAAGTAAACGAGTTCTTTTTATTTGTCACTTGGTACATTTGGAATATCTCAATGTTAACATTTATCAAACTGTATTTGATTTCATTTGCTATACAAATAGATTATCCTACCAATGAAGAATACTCTGATTAAATAAAAGAGTGTGTTCGAATTTCATGGTTGTGTTGCCATATCCTACTATGGCAACAGAAAGCACCTTTGAGCAGAATTAACAATAAGGATATTGTAAATAAAAAGATTTGAAAAGGAAGAAAGTGGGAAAAGATTTAATATTCATAATGCAGACAGGGAAAGGTTAATATAATGTCACTTAATGTTGGCAATAAAATATTATATATTCAGTGACGAGTAAATGAAATAAAAGTATACATTTCATCCACATCAACTATTACTTGTTTCCTAATGGAATATTTTTTGTTCAGTGTAGAATGAAAGAGAGAAGCCATTATCGTAGAGCAATATGGTGTGAATTGAATTGCATAACGATTGTCCTCTCTCAGTTATTGGAGTGGTTACTTTGCTTTAATGATTTTAATAAAGGTGAGAGAGTAGCCATTATTGTAGAGCAATATGGTGTGAATAGAATTGCATAAAGAATTGCCCTCTCTCAGTTCTTGGAGGGGTTACTTTCCTTTAATGATTTCAATTAAAGGAAGAGAGAAGCCATTATTGTAGAGCAATATGGTGTGAATAGAATTGCATAATGATTGTCCTCTCTCAGTTCTTGGAATGATTACTTTGTTTTAATGATTTTAATTAAAGTAAGAGAGAAGCCATTATTGTAGAGCAATATGGTGTGAATTGAATTGCATAACGATTGTCCTCTCTCAGTTCTTGGAGTGGTTACTTTCCTTTAATGATTTTAATAAAGGTGAGAGAGTAGCCATTATTGTAGAGCAAAATGGTGTGAATAGAATTGCATAACGATTGCCCTCTCTCAGTTCTTGGAGTGATTACTTTGTTTTAATGATTTTAATTAAAGTAAGACAGAAGCCATTATTGTAAAACAATATGGTGTGAATTGAATTGCATAACGATTGTCCTCTCTCAGTTCTTGGTGTGATTACTTTGTTTTAATGATTTTAATTAAAGGAAGAGAGAAGCCATTATTGTAGAGCAATATGGTGTGAATTGAATTGCATAACGATTGTCCTCTCTCAGTTCTTGGTGTGATTACTTTGTTTTAATGATTTTAATTAAAGGAAGAGAGAAGCGATTATTGTAGAGTAATATGGTGTGAATGGAATTGCATAACGATTGTCCTCTCTCAGTTCTTGGAGTGATTACTTTGTTTTAATGATTTTAATTAAAGGAAGAGAGAAGCCATTATTGTAGAGCAATATGGTGTGAATTGAATTGCATAACGATTGTCCTCTCTCAGTTCTTGGAGTGGTTACTTTGCTTTAATGATTTTAATTAAGGTGAGAGAGAAGCCATTATTGTAGAGCAATATGGTGTGAATAGAATTGCATAACGATTGTCCTCTCTCAGTTCTTGGAGTGATTACTTTGTTTTAATGATTTTAATTAAAGGAAGAGAGAAGCGATTATTGTAGAGCAATATGGTGTGAATAGAATTGCATAACGATTGTCCTCTCTCAGTTCTTGGAGTGATTACTTTTTTTTAATGATATTAATTAAAGGAAGAGAGAAGCCATTATTGTAGAGCAATATGGTGTGAATAGAATTGCATAACGATTGTCCTCTCTCAGTTCTTGGAGTGATTACTTTGTTTTAATGATTTTAATTAAAGGGAGAGAGAAGCCATTATTGTAGAGCAATATGGTGTGAATTGAATTGCATAACGATTGTCCTCTCTCAGTTCTTGGAGTGATTACTTTGTTTTAATGATTTTAATTAAAGGAAGAGAGAAGCCATTATTGTAGTGCAATATGGTGTGAATTGAATTGCATAACGATTGTCCTCTCTCATTGCTTGGAGTGGTTACTTTGCTTTAATGATTTTAATTAAGGTGAGAGAGAAGCCATTATTGTAGAGAAATATGGTGTGAATAGAATTGCATAACGATTGTCCTCTCCCAGTTCTTGGAGTGGTTACTTTGCTTTAATGATTTTAATTAAAAGGAAGAGAGAAGCCATTATTGTAGAGCAATATGGTGTGAATAGAATTGCATAACGATTGTACTCTCTCAGTTCTTGGAGTGATTACTTCGTTTTAATGATTTTAATTAAAGGAAGAGAGAAGCCATTATTGTAGAGCAATATGGTGTGAATAGAATTGCATAACGATTGTCCTCTCTCAGTTTTTGGAGTGGTTACTTTGCTTTAATGATTTTAATTAAAGGAAGAGAGAAGCGATTATTGTAGAGTAATATGGTGTGAATTGAATTGCATAACGATTGTCCTCTCTCAGTTCTTGGAGTGATTACTTTGTTTTAATGATTTTAATTAAAGGAAGAGAGAAGCCATTATTGTAGAGCAATATGGTGTGAATTGAATTGCATAACGATTGTCCTCTCTCAGTTCTTGGAGTGGTTACTTTGCTTTAATGATTTTAATTAAGGTGAGAGAGAAGCCATTATTGTAGAGCAATATGGTGTGATTAGAATTGCATAACGATTGTCCTCTCTCAGTTCTTGGAGTGATTACTTTGTTTTAATGATTTTAATTAAAGGAAGAGAGAAGCGATTATTGTAGAGCAATATGGTGTGAATAGAATTGCATAACGATTGTCCTCTCTCAGTTCTTGGAGTGATTACTTTGTTTTAATGATTTTAATTAAAGGAAGAGAGAAGCCATTATTGTAGAGCAATATGGTGTGAATAGAATTGCATAACGATTGTCCTCTCTCAGTTCTTGGAGTGGTTACTTTGCATTATTGATTTTAATTAAAGGAAGAGAGAAGCCATTATTGTAGAGCAATATGGTGTGAATTGAATTGCATAATGATTGTCCTCTCTCAGTTCTTGTAGTGATTACTTTGTTTTAATGATTTTAATTAAAGGGAGAGAGAAGCCATTATTGTAGAGCAATATGGTGTGAATAGAATTGCATAACGATTGTCCTCTCTCAGTTCTTGGAGTGATTACTTTGTTTTAATGATTTTAATTAAAGGAAGAGAGAAGCCATTATTGTAGAGCAATATGGTGTGAATTGAATTGCATAACGATTGTCCTCTCTCACTTCTTGGAGTGATTACTTTGTTTTAATGATTTTAATTAAAGGAAGAGAGAAGCCATTATTGTAGTGCAATATGGTGTGAATTGAATTGCATAAGGATTGTCCTCTCTCACTGCTTGGAGTGGTTACTTTGCTTTAATGATTTTAATTAAGGTGAGAGAGAAGCCATTATTGTAGAGAAATATGGTGTGAATAGAATTGCATAACGATTGTTCTCTCTCAGTTCTTGGAGTGGTTACTTTGCTTTAATGATTTTAATTAAAAGGAAGAGAGAAGCCATTATTGTAGAGCAATATGGTGTGAATAGAATTGCATAACGATTGTACTCTCTCAGTTCTTGGAGGGATTACATTGTTTTAATGATTTTAATTAAAGGAAGAGAGAAGCCATTATTGTAGAGCAATATGGTGTGAATAGAATTGCATAACGATTGTCCTCTCTCAGTTTTTTGAGTGGTTACTTTGCTTTAATGAATTCAATTAAGGTGAAAGAGAAGCCATTATTGTTGTGCAATATGGTGTGAATTCAATTGCATAACGATTGTCCTCTCTCAGTTCTTGGAGTGGTTAGTTTGCTTTAATGATTTTAATTAAGGTGAGAAAGAAGCCATTATTGTAGTGCAATATGGTGTGAATAGAATTGCATAATGATTGTCCTCTCTCAGTACTTGGAGTGATTACTTTGTTTTAATGATTTTAATTAAAGGAAGAGAGAAGCCATTATTGTAGAGCAACATGGTGTGAATTGAATTGCATAACGATTGTCCTCTCTCAGTTCTTGGAGTGGTTACTTTGCTTTAATGATTTTAATTAAGGTGAGAGAGTAGCCATTATTGTAGAGCAATATGGTGTGAATAGAATTGCATAACGATAGTCCTCTCTCAGTTCTTGGAGTGATTACTTTGTTTTAATGATTTTAATTAAAGTAAGAGAGAAGCCATTATTGTAGAGCAATATGGTGTGAATTGAATTGCATAACGATTGTCCTCTCTCAGTTCTTGGAGTGGTTACTTTGCTTTAATGATTTTAATTAAGGTGAGAGAGAAGCCATTATTGTAGAGCAATATGGTGTGAATAGAATTGCATAACGATTTTCCTCTCTCAGTTCTTGGAGTGGTTACTTTGCAGTAATGATTTTAATTAAGGTGAGAGAGTAGCCATTATTGTAGAGCAATATGGTGTGAATAGAATTGCATAACGATTGCCCTCTCTCAGTTCCTGGAGTTATTACTTTGTTTTAATGATTTTAATTAAAGGAAGAGAGAAGCCATTATTGTAGAGCAATATGGTGTGAATTGAATTGCATAACGATTGTCCTCTCTCAGTTCTTGGAGTGATTACTTTGTTTTAATGATTTTAATTAAAGGAAGAGAGAAGCCATTATTGTAGAGCAATATGGTGTGAATTGAATTGCATAACGATTGTCCTGTCTCAGTTCTTGGAGTGATTACTTGGTTTTAATGATGTTAATTAAAGGAAGAGAGAAGCCATTATTGTAGAGCAATATGGTGTGAATTGAATTGCATAACGATTGTCCTCTCTCAGTTCTTGGAGTGGTTACTTTGCTTTAATGATATTAATTAAGGTGAGAGAGAAGACATTATTGTAGAGCAATATGGTGTGAATAGAATATCATAACGATTGTCCTCTCTCAGTTCCTGGAGTGATTACTTTGTTTTAATGATTTTAATTAAAGGAAGAGAGAAGCCATTATTGTAGAGCAATATGGTGGGAATAGAATTGCATAACGATTGTCCTCTCTCATTCTTGGAGTGATTACTTTGTTTTAATGATTTTAATTAAAGGAAGAGAGAAGCCATTATTGTAGAGCAATATGGTGTGAATTGAATTGCATAACGATTGTCCTCTCTCAGTTCTTGGAGAGATTACTTTGTTTTAATGATTTTAATTAAAGGAAGAGAGAAGCCATTATTGTAGAGCAATATGGTGTGAATTGAATTGCATAACGATTGTCCTCTCTCATTCTTGGAGTGGTTACTTTGATTTAATGATTTTAATTAAAGTGAGAGGGAAGCCATTATTGTAGAGCAATATGGTGTGAATAGAATTGCATAACGATTGTCCTCTCTCAGTTCTTGGAGTGGTTACTTTGCTTTAATGATTTTAATTAAAGGAAGAGAGAAGCCATTATTGTAGAGCAATATGGTGGGAATAGAATTGCATAAGGATTGTCCTCTCTCAGTTCTTGGAGTGGTTACTTTGCTTTAATGATTTTAATTAAGGTGAAAGAGAAGCCATTATTGTAGTGCAATATGGTGTGAATTGAATTGCATAACGATTGTCCTCTCTCAGTTCTTGGAGTGGTTAGTTTGCTTTAATGATTTTAATTAAGGTGAGAGAGAAGCCATTATTGTAGTGCAATATGGTGTGAATTGAATTGCATAACGATTGTCCTCTCTCAGTTCTTGGTGTGATTACTTTGTTTTAATGATTTTAATTAAAGGAAGAGAGAAGCCATTATTGTAGAGCAATATGGTGGGAATAGAATTGCATAACGATTGTCCTCTCTCAGTTCTTGGAGTGATTACTTTGTTTTAATGATTTTAATTAAGGGAAGAGAGAAGCCATTATTGTAGAGCAATATGGTGGGAATAGAATTGCATAACGATTGTCCTCTCTCAGTTCTTGGAGTGATTATTTGTTTTAATGATTTTAATTAAAGGGAGAGAGAAGCCATTATTGTAGAGCAATATGGTGTGAATTGAATTGCATAACGATTGTCCTCTCTCAGTTCTTGGAGTGATTACTTTGTTTTAATGATGTTAATTAAAGGAAGAGAGAAGCCATTATTGTAGAGCAATATGGTGTGAATTGAATTGCATAACGATTGTCGTCTCTCAGTTCTTGGAGTGGTTACTTTGCTTTAATGATTTTAATTAAGGTGAGAGAGAAGACATTATTGTAGAGCAATATGGTGTGAATAGAATATCATAACGATTGTCCTCTCTCAGTTCCTGGAGTGATTACTTTGTTTTAAATATTTTAATTAAAGGGAGAGAGAAGCCATTATTGTAGAGCAATATGGTGTGAACTGAATTGCATAACGATTGTCCTCTCTCAGTTCTTGGAGTGGTTACTTTCCTTTAATGATTTAATTAAAGAAAGAGAGAAGCCATTATTGTAGAGCAATATGGTGTGAATAGAATTGCATAACGATTGTCCTCTCTCAGTTCTTTGAGTGATTACTTTGCTTTAATGATTTTAATTAAGGTGAGAGAGAAGCCATTATTGTAGAGCAATATGGTGTGAATAGAATTGCATAACGATTGTTCTCTCTCAGTTCTTGGAGTGATTACTTTGTTTTAATGATTTTAATTAAAGGAAGAGAGAAGTCATTATTGTAGATCAATATGGTGTGAATTGAATTGCATAACGATTGTCCTCTCTCAGTTCTTGGAGTGATACCTTTGTTTTAATGATTTTAATTAAGGTGAGAGAGAAGCCATTATTGTAGAGCAATATGGTGTGAATAGAATTGCATAACGATTGTCCTCTCTCAGTTCTTGGAGTGATTACTTTGTTTTAATGATTTTAATTAAAGGAAGAGAGAAGCCAATATTGTAGAGCAATATGGTGTGAATTGAATTGCATAACGATTGTCCTCTCTCAGTTCTTGTAGTGGTTACTTTGCTTTAATGATTTTAATTAAGGTGAGAGAGAAGCCATTATTGTAGAGCAATATGGTGGGAATAGAATTGCATAACGATTGTCCTCTCTCAGTTCTTGGAGTGATTACTTTGTTTTAATGATTTTAATTAAAGGAAGAGAGAAGCCATTATTGTAGAGCAATATGGTGTGAATTGAATTGCATAACGATTGTCCTCTCTCAGTTCTTGGAGTGGTTACTTTGCTTTAATGATTTTAATTAAGGTGAGAGAGAAGCCATTATTGTAGAGCAATATGGTGTGAATAGAATTGCATAACGATTGTCCTCTCTCAGTTCTTGGAGAGATTACTTTGTTTTAATGATTTTAATTAAAGGGAGAGAGAAGCGATTATTGTAGAGCAATATGGTGTGAATTGAATTGCATAACGATTGTCCTCTCTCAGTTCTTGGAGTGATTACTTTGTTTTAATGATTTTAATTAAAGGAAGAGAGAAGCCATTATTGTAGAGCAATATGGTGTGAATTGAATTGCATAACGATTGTCCTCTCTCAGTTCTTGGAGTGGTTACTTTGTTTTAATGATTTTAATTAAGGTGAGAGAGAAGCCATTATTGTAGAGCACTATGGTGTGAATTGAATTGCATAACGATTGGCCTCTCTCAGTTCTTGGAGTGGTTACTTTGCTTTAATGATTTTAATTAAGGTGAGAGAGAAGCCATTATTGTAGAGCAATACGGTGTGAATAGAATTGCGTAACGATTGTCCTCTCTCAGTTCTTGAAGTGATTACTTTGTTTTAATGATTTTAATTAAAGGAAGAGAGAAGCCATTATTGTAGAAACAATATGGTGTGAATTGAATTGCATAACGATTGTCCTCTCTCAGTTCTTGGAGTGATTCCTTTGTTTTAATGATTTTAATTAAGGTGAGAGAGAAGCCATTATTGTAGAGCAATATGGTGTGAATAGAATTGCATAACGATTGTCCTCTCTCAGTTCTTGGAGTGATTACTTTGTTTTAATGATTTTAATTAAAGGAAGAGAGAAACCATTATTGTAGATCAATATGGTGTGAATTGAATTGCATAACGATTGTCCTCTCTCAGTTCTTAGAGTGATTACTTTGTTTTAATGATTTTAATTAAAGGAAGAGAGAAGCCAATATTGTAGAGCAATATGATGTGAATTGAATTGCATAACGATTGTCCTCTCTCAGTTCTTGTAGTGGTTACTTTGCTTTAATGATTTTAATTAAGGTGAGAGAGAAGCCATTATTGTAGAGCAATATGGTGGGAATAGAATTGCATAACGATTGTCCTCTCTCAGTTCTTGGAGTGATTACTTTGTTTTAATGATTTTAATTAAAGGAAGAGAGAAGCCATTATTGTAGAGCAATATGGTGTGAATAGAATTGCATAACGATTGTTCTCTCTCAGTTCTTGGAGTGGTTACTTTCCTTTAATGATTTTAATTAAAGGAAGAGAGAAGCCATTATTGTAGAGCAATATGGTGTGAATAGAATTGCATAACGATTGTCCTCTGTCAGTTTTTAGAGTGGTTACTTTGCTTTAATGATTTTAATTAATGAAAGAGAGAAGCCATTTTTGTAGAGCAATATGGTGTGAATAGAATTGCATAACGATTGTCCTCTCTCAGTTCTTGGAGTGATTACTTTGTTTTAATGATTTTAATTAAAGGAAGAGAGAAGCCATTATTGTAGAGCAATATGGTGTGAATAGAATTGCATAACAATTGTCCTCTCTCAGTTCTTGGAGTGGTTACTTTGCTTTAATGATTTTAATTAAAGGAAGAGAGAAGCCATTATTGTAGAGCAATATGGTGTGAATAGAATCGCATAACGATTGTCCTCTCTCAGTTCTTGGAGTGGTTACTTTGTTTTAATGATTTTAATTAAAGTAAGAGAGAAGCCATTATTGTAGAGCAATATGGTGTGAATTGAATTGCATAACGATTGGCCTCTCTCAGTTTTTGGAGTGGTTACTTTGCTTTAATGATTTTAATTAAGGTGAGAGAGAAGCCATTATTGTAGAGCAATATGGTGTGAATAGAATTGCATAACGATTGTCCTCTCTCAGTTCTTGGAGTGATTACTTTGTTTTAATGATTTTAATTAAAGGAAGAGAGAAGCCATTATTGTAGAGCAATATGGTGTGAATTTAATTGCATAACTATTGTCCTCTCTCAGTTCTTGGAGTGTTTACTTTGCTTTAATGATTTTAATTAAGGTGAGAGAGAAGCCATTATTGTAGAGCAATATGGTGGGAATAGAATTGCATAACGATTGTCCTCTCTCAGTTCTTGGAGTGATTACTTTGCTTTAATGATTTTAATTAAAAGGAAGAGAGAAGCCATTATTGTAGAGCAATATGGTGTGAATAGAATTGCATAACTATTGTCCTCTCTCAGTTCTTGGAGTGATTACTTTGTTTTAATGATTTTAATTAAAGGAAGAGAGAAGCCATTATTGTAGAGCAATATGGTGTGAATAGAATTGCATAACGATTGTTCTCTCTCAGTTCTTGGAGTGGTTACTTTCATTTAATGATTTTAATTAAAGGAAGAGAGAAGCCATTATTGTAGAGCAATATGGTGTGAATAGAATTGCATAACGATTGTCCTCTGTCAGTTTTTAGAGTGGTTACTTTGCTTTAATGATTTTAATTAATGAAAGAGAGAAGCCATTTTTGTAGAGCAATATGGTGTGAATAGAATTGCATAACGATTGTCCTCTCTCAGTTCTTGGAGTGATTACTTTGTTTTAATGATTTTAATTAAAGGAAGAGAGAAGCCATTATTGTAGAGCAATATGGTGTGAATAGAATTGCATAACGATTGTCCTCTCTCAGTTCTTGGAGTGATTACTTTCTTTTTAATGATTTTAATTAAAGGGAGAGAGAAGCCATTATTGTAGAGCAATATGGTATGAATTGAATTGCATAACGATTGTCCTCTCTCAGTTCTTGGAGTGATTACTTTGTTTTAATGATTTTAATTAAAGGAAGAGAGAAGCCATTATTGTAGAGCAATATGGTGTGAATTGAATTGCATAACGATTGTCCTCTCTCAGTTCTTCGAGTGGTTACTTTGTTTTAATGATTTTAATTAAGGTGAGAGAGAAGCCATTATTGTAGGGCAATATGGTGTGAATTGAATTGCATAACGATTGGCCTCTCTCAGTTTTTGGAGTGGTTACTTTGCTTTAATGATTTTAATTAAGGTGAGAGAGTAGCCATTATTGTAGAGCAATATGGTGGGAATAGAATTGCATAACGATTGTCCTCTCTCAGTTCTTGGAGTGATTACTTTGCTTTAATGATTTTAATTAAAAGGAAGAGAGAAGCCATTATTGTAGAGCAATATGGTGTGAATAGAATTGCATAACGATTGTCCTCTCTCAGTTCTTGGAGTGATTACTTTGTTTTAATGATTTTAATTAAAGGAAGAGAGAAGCCATTATTGTAGAGCAATATGGTGTGAATAGAATTGCATAACGATTGTCCTCTCTCAGTTTTTAGAGTGGTTACTTTGCTTTAATGATTTTAATTAATGAAAGAGAAAAGCCATTTTTGTAGAGCAATATGGTGTGAATAGAATTGCATAACGATTGTCCTCTCTCAGTTCTTGGAGTGATTACTTTGTTTTAATGATTTTAATTAAAGGAAGAGAGAAGCCATTATTGTAGAGCAATATGGTGGGAATAGAATTGCATAACGATTGTCCTCTCTCAGTTCTTGGAGTGGTTACTTTGCTTTAATGATTTTAATTAAAGGAAGAGAGAAGCCATTATTGTAGAGCAATATGGTGTGAATAGAATCGCATAACGATTGTCCTCTCTCAGTTCTTGGAGTGGTTACTTTGTTTTAATGATTTTAATTAAAGTAAGAGAGAAGCCATTATTGTAGAGCAATATGGTGTGAATTGAATTGCATAACGATTGGCCTCTCTCAGTTTTTGGAGTGGTTACTTTGCTTTAATGATTTTAATCAAGGTGAGAGAGAAGCCATTATTGTAGAGCAATATGGTGTGAATAGAATTGCATAACGATTGTCCTCTCTCAGTTCTTGGAGTGATTACTTTGTTTTAATGATTTTAATTAAAGGAAGAGAGAAGCCATTATTGTAGAGCAATATGGTGTGAATTTAATTGCATAACTATTGTCCTCTCTCAGTTCTTGGAGTGTTTACTTTGCTTTAATGATTTTAATTAAGGTGAGAGAGAAGCCATTATTGTAGAGCAATATGGTGGGAATAGAATTGCATAACGATTGTCCTCTCTCAGTTCTTAGAGTGATTACTTTGCTTTAATGATTTTAATTAAAAGTAAGAGCGAAGCCATTATTGTAGAGCAATATGGTGTGAATAGAATTGCATAACGATTGTCCTCTCTCAGTTCTTGGAGTGATTACTTTGTTTTAATGATTTTAATTAAAGGAAGAGAGAAGCCATTATTGTAGAGCAATATGGTGTGAATAGAATTGCATAACGATTGTTCTCTCTCAGTTCTTGGAGTGGTTACTTTCCTTTAATGATTTTAATTAAAGGAAGAGAGAAGCCATTATTGTAGAGCAATATGGTGTGAATAGAATTGCATAACGATTGTCCTCTGTCAGTTTTTAGAGTGGTTACTTTGCTTTAATGATTTTAATTAATGAAAGAGAGAAGCCATTTTTGTAGAGCAATATGGTGTGAATAGAATTGCATAACGATTGTCCTCTCTCAGTTCTTGGAGTGATTACTTTGTTTTAATGATTTTAATTAAAGGAAGAGAGAAGCCATTATTGTAGAGCAATATGGTGTGAATAGAATTGCATAACGATTGTCCTCTCTCAGTTCTTGGAGGGGTTACTTTGCTTTAATGATTTTAATTAAAGGAAGAGAGAAGCCATTATTGTAGAGCAATATGGTGTGAATAGAATCGCATAACGATTGTCCTCTCTCAGTTCTTGGAGTGGTTACTTTGTTTTAATGATTTTAATTAAAGTAAGAGAGAAGCCATTATTGTAGAGCAATATGGTGTGAATTGAATTGCATAACGATTGTCCTCTCTCAGTTTTTGGAGTGGTTACTTTGCTTTAATGATTTTAATTAAGGTGAAAGAGAAGCCATTATTGTTGTGCAATATGGTGTGAATTCAATTGCATAACGAGTGTCCTCTCTCAGTTCTTAGAGTGGTTACTTTGCTTTAATGATTTTAATTAAAGAAAGAGAGAAGCCATTATTGTAGAGCAATATGGTGTGAATAGAATTGCATAACGATTGTCCTCTCTCAGTTCTTGGAGTGGTTACTTTGCTTTAATGATTTTAATTAAAGGAAGAGAGAAGCCATTATTGTAGAGCAATATGGTGTGAATAGAATTGCATAACGATTGTCCTCTCTCAGTTTTTGGAGTGGTTACTTTGCTTTAATGATTTTAATTCAGGTGAAAGAGAAGCCATTATTGTTGTGCAATATGGTGTGAATTCAATTGCATAACGATTGGCCTCTCTCAGTTCTTGGAGTGGTTAGTTTGCTTTAATGATTTTAATAAAGGTGAGAGAGAAGCCATTATTGTAGTGCAATATGGTGTGAATAGAATTGCATAACGATTGTCCTCTCTCAGTTCTTCGAGTGGTTACTTTGTTTCAATGATTTTAATTAAAGGAAGAGAGAAGCCATTATTGTAGAGCAATATGGTGTGAATAGAATTGCATAACGATTGTCCTCTCTCAGTTCTTGGAGTGGTTACTTTGCTTTAATGATTTTAATTAAGGTGAGAGAGAAGCCATTATTGTAGAGCAATATGGTGTGAATAGAATTGCATAACGATTGTCCTCTCTCAGTTCTTGGAATGGTTACTTTGCTTTAATGATTTTAATTAAGGTCAAAGAGAAGCCATTATTGTAGTGCAATATGGTGTGAATTGAATTGCATAACGATTGTCCTCTCTCAGTTCTTGGAGTGGTTAGTTTGCTTTAATGATTTTAATTAAGGTGAGAGAGAAGCCATTATTGTAGTGCAATATGGTGTGAATAGAATTGCATAACGATTGTCCTCTCTCAGTTCTCGGAGTGGTTACTTTGCTTTAATGATTTTAATTAAGGTGAAAGAGAAGCCATTATTGTAGTGCAATATAATGTGAATTGAATTGCATAACGATTGTTCTCTCTCAGTTCTTGGAGTGGTTACTTTGCTTTAATGATTTTAATTAAGGTGAGAGGGAAGCCATTATTGTAGAGCAATATGGTGTGAATAGAATTGCATAACGATTGTCCTCTCTCAGTTCTTGGAGTGATTACATTCCTTTAATGATTTTAATTAAAGTAAGAGAGAAGCCATTATTGTAGAGCAATATGGTGTGAATTGAATTGCATAAAGATTGTCCTCTCTCAGTTCTTGGAGTGGTTACTTTGCTTTAATTATTTTAATTAAGGTGAGAGAGAAGCCATTATTGTAGAGCAATATGGTGTGAATTGAATTGCATAACGATTGTCCTCTCTCAGTTCTTGGAGTGGTTACTTTGCTTTAATCATTTTAATTAAGGTGAGAGAGAAGCCATTATTGTAGTGCAATATGGTGTGAATAGAATTGCATAACGATTGTCCTCTCTCAGTTCTTGGAGTGGTTAGTTTGCTTTAATGATTTTAATTAAGGTGAGAGAGAAGCCATTATTGTAGTGCAATATGGTGTGAATAGAATTGCATAACGATTGTCCTCTCTCAGTTCTCGGAGTGGTTACTTTGCTTTAATGATTTTAATTATGGTGAAAGAGAAGCCATTATTTTAGTGCAATATGGTGTGAATTGAATTGCATAACGATTGTCCTCTCTCAGTTCTTTGTGTGATTACTTTGTTTTAATGATTTGAATTAAAGGAAGAGAGAAGCCATTATTGTAGAGCAATATGGTGTGAAAAGAATTGCATAACGATTGTCCTCTCTCAGTTCTTGGAGTGATTACTTTGTTTTAATGATTTTAATTAAGGTGAGAGAGAAGCCATTATTGTAGTGCAATATGGTGGGAATAGAATTGCATAACGATTGTCCTCTCTCAGTTCTTGGAGTGGTTACTTTGCCTTAATGATTTTAATTATGGTGAAAGAGAAGCCATTATTGTAGTGCAATATGTTGTGAATTGAATTGCATAACGATTGTCCTCTCTCAGTTCTTGGTGTGATTACTTTGTTTTAATGATTTTAATTAAAGATAGAGAGAAGCCATTATTGTAGAGCAATATGGTGGGAATAGAATTGCATAACGATTGTCCTCTCTCAGTTCTTGGAGTGGTTGCTTTGCTTTAATGATTTTAATTAAGGTTAGAGAGAAGCCATTATTGTAGTGCAATATGGTGTGAATAGAATTGCATAACGATTGTCCTCTCTCAGTTCTCGGAGTGGTTACTTTGCTTTAATGATTTTAATTATGGTGAAAGAGAAGCCATTATTGTAGTGCAATATGGTGTGAATAGAATTGCATAACGATTGTCCTCTCTCAGTTCTTGGTGTGATTACTTTGTTTTAATGATTTTAATTAAAGGAAGTGAGAAGCCATTATTGTAGTGCAATATGGTGTGAATTGAATTGCATAACGATTTTCCTCTCTCAGTTCTTGGTGTGATTACTTTGTTTTAATGATTTTAATTAAAGGAAGAGAGAAGCCATTATTGTAGTGCAATATGGTGTGAATTGAATTGCATAACGATTGTCCTCTCTCAGTTCTTGGTGTGATTACTTTGTTTTAATGATTTTAATTAAAGGAAGAGAGAAGCCATTATTGTAGAGCAATATGGTGTGAATTGAATTGCATAACGATTGTCCTCTCTCAGTTCTTGGTGTGATTACTTTGTTTTAATGATTTCAATTAAAGGAAGAGAGAAGCCATTATTGTAGAGCATTATGGTGGGAATAGAATTGCATAACGATTGTCCTCTCTCAGTTCTTGGAGTGGTTACTTTGCTTTAATGATTTTAATTAAGGTGAGAGACAAGCCATTATTTTAGATCAATATGGTGTGAATAAAATTGCATAACGATTATCCTCTCTCAGTTCTTGGAGTGGTTACTTTGTTTTAATGATTTTAATTATGGTGAAAGAGAAGCCATTACTGTAGGTGCAATATGGTGTGAATAGAATTGCATAACGATTGTCCTCTCTCAGTTCTTGGTGTGATTACTTTGTTTTAATGATTTTAATTATGGTGAAAGAGAAGCCATTATTGTAGTGCAATATGGTGTGAATAGAATTGCATAACGATTGTCCTCTCTCAGTTCTTGGAGTGGTTACTGTGCTTTAATGATTTTAATTAAGGTTAGAGAGAAGCCATTATTGTAGTGTAATATGGTGGGAATAGAATTGCATAATGATTGTCCTCTCTCAGTTCTCGGAGTGGTTACTTTGCTTTAATGATTTTAATTATGGTGAAAGAGAAGCCATTATTGTAGTGCAATATGGTGTGAATTGAATTGCATAACGATTGTCCTCTCTCAGTTCTTGGTGTGATTACTTTGTTTTAAAGATTTTAATTAAAGGAAGAGAGAAGCCATTATTGTAGAGCAATATGGTGGGAATAGAATTGCATAACGATTGTCCTCTCTCAGTTCTTGGAGTGGTTACTTTGCTTTAATGATTTTAATTATGGTGAAAGAGAAGCCATTATTGTAGTGCAATATGGTGTGAATTGAATTGCATAACGATTGTCCTCTCTCAGTTCTTGGTGTGATTACTTTGTTTTAATGATTTTAATTAAAGGAAGTGAGAAGCCATTATTGTAGTGCAATATGGTGTGAATTGAATTGCATAACGATTGTCCTCTCTCAGTTCTTGGTGTGATTACTTTGTTTTAATGAATTTAATTAAAGTAAGTGAGAAGCCATTATTGTAGTGCAATATGGTGTTAATTGAATTGCATAACGATTGTCCTCTCTCAGTTCTTGGAGTGGTTACTTTGCTTTAATGATTTTAATTATGGTGAAAGAGAAGCCATTATTGTAGTGCAATATGGTGTGAATTGAATTGCATAACGATTGTCCTCTCTCAGTTCTTGGAGTGGTTACTTTCCTTTAATGATTTTAATTAAAGAGACAGAAGCCATTATTGTAGAGCAATATGGTGTGAATAGAATTGCATAACGATTGTCCTCTCTCAGTTCTTGGTGTGATTACTTTGTTTTAATGATTTTAATTAAAGGAAGAGAGAAGCCATTATTGTAGTGCAATATGGTGTGAATTGAATTGCATAACGATTGTCCTCTCTCAGTTCTTGGTGTGATTACTTTGTTTTAATGATTTTAATTAAAGGAAGAGAGAAGCCATTATTGTAGAGCAATATGTTGTGAATTGAATTGCATAACGATTGTCCTCTCTCAGTTCTTAGAGTGGTTACTTTGCTTTAATGATTTTAATTAAAGGAAGAGAGAAGCCATTATTTTAGAGCAATATGGTGGGAATAGAATTGCATAACGATTGTCCTCTCTCAGTTCTTGGAGTGGTTACTTTGCTTTAATGATTTTAATTATGGTGAAAGAGAAGCTATTATTGTAGTGCAATATGGTGTGAATTGAATTGCATAACGATTGTCCTCTCTCAGTTCTTGGAGTGGTTACTTTCCTTTAATGATTTTAATTAAAGGGACAGAAGCCATTATTGTAGAGCAATATGGTGCGAATAGAATTGCATAACGATTGTCCTCTCTCAGTTCTTGGTGTGATTACTTTGTTTTAATGATTTTAATTAAAGGAAGAGAGAAGCCATTATTGTAATGCAATATGGTGTGAATTGAATTGCATAACGATTGTCCTCTCTCAGTTCTTCGTGTGATTACTTTGTTTTAATGATTTAATTAAAGGAAGAGAGAAGCCATTATTGTAGAGCAATATGGTGTGAATCGAATTGCATAACGATTGTCCTCTCTCAGTTCTTGGAGTGGTTACTTTGCTTTAATGATTTTAATTAAAGAGACAGAAGCCATTATTGTAAACCAATATGGTGTGAATAGAATTGCATAACGATTGTCCTCTCTCAGTTCTTGGAGTGATTACTTTGTTTTAATGATTTCAATTAAAGGAAGAGAGAAGCCATTATTGTAGAGCAATATGGTGGGAATAGAATTGCATAACGATTGTCCTCTCTCAGTTCTTGGAGTGGTTACTTTGCTTTAATGATTTTAATTAAGGTGAGAGACAAGCCATTATTGTAGATCAATATGGTGTGAATAAAATTGCATAACGATTATCCTCTCTCAGTTCTTGGAGTGGTTACTTTGTTTTAATGATTTTAATTATGGTGAAAGAGAAGCCATTACTGTAGGTGCAATATGGTGTGAATTGAATTGCATAACGATTGTCCTCTCTCAGTTCTTGGAGTGGTTACTTTGCTTTAATGATTTTAATTATGGTGAAAGAGAAGCCATTATTGTAGTGCAATATGGTGTGAATTGAATTGCATAACAATTGTCCTCTCTCAATTCTTGGTGTGATTACTTTGTTTTAATGATTTTAATTAAAGGAAGAGAGAAGCCATTATTGTAGTGCAATATGTTGTGAATTGAATTGCATAACGATTGTCCTCTCTCAATTCTTGGTGTGATTACTTTGTTTTAATGATTTTAATTAAAGGAAGCGAGAAGCCATTATTGTAGAGCAATATGGTGGGAATAGAATTGCATAACGATTGTCCTCTCTCAGTTCTTGGAGTGGTTACTTTGCTTTAATGATTTTAATTAAGGTTAGAGAGAAGCCATTATTGTAGTGCAATATGGTGTGAATAGAATTGCATAACGATTGTCCTCTCTCAGTTCTCGGAGTGGTTACTTTGCTTTACTGATTTTAATTATGGTGAAAGAGAAGCCATTATTGTAGTGCAATATGGTGTGAATTGAATTGCATAACAATTGTCCTCTGTCAGTTCTCGGAGTGGTTATTTTGCTTTAATCATTTTAATTATGGTGAAAGAGAAGCCATTATTGTAGTGCAATATGGTGTGAATTGAATTGCATAACGATTGTCCTCTCTCAGTTCTTGGTGTGATTACTTTGTTTTAATGATTTCAATTAAAGGAAGTGAGAAGCCATTATTGTAGTGCAATATGGTGTTAATTGAATTGCATAACGATTGTCCTCTCTCAGTTCTTGGTGTGATTACTTTGTTTTAATGATTTTAATTAAAGGAAGAGAGAAGCCATTATTTTAGAGCAATATGGTGGGAATAGAATTGCATAACGATTGTCCTCTCTCAGTTCTTGGAGTGGTTACTTTGCTTTAATGATTTTAATTATGGTGAAAGAGAAGCCATTATTGTAGTGCAATATGGTGTGAATTGAATTGCATAACGATTGTCCTCTCTCAGTTCTTGGTGTGATTACTTTGTTTTAATGATTTTAATTAAAGGAAGAGAGAAGCCATTATTTTAGAGCAATATGGTGGGAATAGAATTGCATAACGATTGTCCTCTCTCAGTTCTTGGAGTGGTTACTTTGCTTTAATGATTTTAATTATGGTGAAAGAGAAGCCATTATTGTAGTGCAATATGGTGTGAATTGAATTGCATAACGATTGTCCTCTCTCAGTTCTTGGTGGGATTACTTTGTTTTAATGATTTTAATAAAAGGAAGTGAGAAGCCATTATTGTAGTGCAATATGGTGTGAATTGAATTGCATAACGATTGTCCTCTCTCAGTTCTTGGTGTGATTACTTTGTTTTAATGATTTTAATTAAAGGAAGAGAGAAGCCATTATTTTAGAGCAATATGGTGTGAATTGAATTGCATAACGATTGTCCTCTCTCAGTTCTTGGAGTGGTTTAATGATTTTAATTAAAGAGACAGAAGCCATTATTGTAGAGCAATATGGTGTGAATAGAATTGCCTAACGATTGTCCTCTCTCAGTTCTTGGAGTGATTACTTTGTTTTAATGATTTTAATTAAAGGAAGAGAGAAGCCATTATTGTAGAGCAATATGGTGGGAATAGAATTGCATAACGATTGTCCTCTCTCAGTTCTTGGAGTGGTTACTTTGCTTTAATGATTTTAATTAAGGTGAGAGACAAGCCATTATTGTAGATAAATATGGTGTGAATTGAATTGCATAACGATTGTCCTCTCTCAGTTCTTGGTGTGATTACTTTGTTTTAATGATTTTAATTAAAGGAAGTGAGAAGCCATTATTGTAGTGCAATATGGTGTTAATTGAATTGCATAACGATTGTCCTCTCTCAGTTCTTGGAGTGGTTACTTTCCTTTAATGATTTTAATTATGGTGAAAGAGAAGCCATTATTGTAGTACAATATGGTGTGAATTGAATTGCATAACGATTGTCCTCTCTCAGTTCTTGGAGTGGTTACTTTGCTTTAATGATTTTAATTAAGGTGACAGAGAAGCCATTATTGTAGTGCAATATGGTGTGAATAGAATTGCATAACGATTGTCCTCTGTCAGTTCTTTGTGTGATTACTTTGTTTTAATGATTTTAATTAAAGGAAGTGAGAAGCCATTATTGTAGTGCAATATGGTGTGAATTGAATTGCATAACGATTGTCCTCTCTCAGTTCTTGGTGTGATTACTTTGTTTTAATGATTTTAATTAAAGGAAGAGATAAGCCATTATTGTAGAGCAATATGGTGTGAATTGAATTGCATAACGATTGTCCTCTCTCAGTTCTTGGAGTGATTACTTTGTTTTAATGATTTCAATTAAAGGAAGAGAGAAGCCATTATTGTAGAGCAATATGGTGGGAATATAATTGCATAACGATTATCCTCTCTCAGTTCTTGGAGTGGTTACTTTGCTTTAATGATTTTAATTAAGGTGAGAGACAAGCCATTATTGTAGATCAATATGGTGTGAATAAAATTGCATAACGATTATCCTCTCTCAGTTCTTGGAGTGGTTACTTTGTTTTAATGATTTTAATTATGGTGAAAGAGAAGCCATTACTGTAGGTGCAATATGGTGTGAATTGAATTGCATAACGATTGTCCTCTCTCAGTTCTTGGAGTGGTTACTTTGCTTTAATGATTTTAATTAAGGTGAGAGAGAAGCCATTATTGTAGTGCAATATGGTGTGAATAGAATTGCATAACGATTGTCCTCTCTCAGTTCTTGGAGTGGTTACTTTGCTTTAATGATTTTAATTATGGTGAAAGAGAAGCCATTATTGTAGGTGCAATATGGTGTGAATTGAATTGCATAACGATTGTCCTCTCTCAGTTCTTGGAGTGGTTACTTTGCTTTAATGATTTTAATTAAGGTGAGATAGAAGCTATTATTGTAGTGCAATATGGTGTAAATAGAATTGCATAACGATTGTCCTCTCTCAGTTCTTGGAGTGATTACATTCCTTTAATGATTTATTTAAAGGAAGAGAGAAGCCATTATTGTAGAGCAATATGGTGTGAATAGAATTGCATAACGATTGTCCTCTCTCAGTTCTTGGAGTGGTTACTTTGCTTTAATGATTTTAATTAAAAGGAAGAGAGAAGCCATTATTGTAGAGCAATATGGTGTGAATAGAATTGCATAACGATTGTCCTCTCTCATTTCTTGGAGTGATTAGTTGTTTTAATGATTTTAATTAAAGGAAGAGAGAAGCCATTATTGTAGAGCAATATGGTGTGAATAGAATTGCATAACGATTGTCCTCTCAGTTCTTGGAGTGGTTACTTTCCTTTAATGATTTTAATTAAAGGAAGAGAGAAGCCATTATTGTAGAGCAATATGGTGTGAATTGAATTGCATAACGATTGTCCTCTCTCAGTTCTTAGAGTGGTTACTTTGCTTTAATGATTTTAATTAAAGGAAGAGAGAAGCCATTATTGTAGAGCAATATGGTGTGAATCGAATTGCATAACGATTGTCCTCTCTCAGTTCTTGGAGTGGTTACTTTGCTTTAATGATTTTAATTAAAGAGACAGAAGCCATTATTGTAAACCAATATGGTGTGAATAGAATTGCATAACGATTGTCCTCTCTCAGTTCTTGGAGTGATTACTTTGTTTTAATGATTTCAATTAAAGGAAGAGAGAAGCCATTATTGTAGATCAATATGGTGTGAATATAATTGCATAACGATTATCCTCTCTCAGTTCTTGGAGTGGTTACTTTGTTTTAATGATTTTAATTATGGTGAAAGAGAAGCCATTACTGTAGGTGCAATATGGTGTGAATTGAATTGCATAACGATTGTCCTCTCTCAGTTCTTGGAGTGGTTACTTTGCTTTAATGATTTTAATTATGGTGAAAGAGAAGCCATTATTGTAGTGCAATATGTTGTGAATTGAATTGCATAACGATTGTCCTCTCTCAATTCTTGGTGTGATTACTTTGTTTTAATGATTTTAATTAAAGGAAGAGAGAAGCCATTATTGTAGAGCAATATGGTGGGAATAGAATTGCATAACGATTGTCCTCTCTCAGTTCTTGGAGTGGTTACTTTGCTTTAATGATTTTAATTATGGTGAAAGAGAAGCCATTATTGTAGTGCAATATGTTGTGAATTGAATTGCATAACGATTGTCCTCTCTCAGTTCTTGGAGTGATTACTTTGTTTTAATGATTTCAATTAAAGGAAGAGAGAAGCCATTATTGTAGAGCAATATGGTGGGAATAGAATTGCATAACGATTGTCCTCTCTCAGTTCTTGGAGTGGTTACTTTGCTTTAATGATTTTAATTATGGTGAAAGAGAAGCCATTATTGTAGTGCAATATGTTGTGAATTGAATTGCATAACGATTGTCCTCTCTCAATTCTTGGTGTGATTACTTTGTTTTAATGATTTTAATTAAAGGAAGAGAGAAGCCATTATTGTAGAGCAATATGGTGGGAATAGAATTGCATAACGATTGTCCTCTCTCAGTTCTTGGAGTGGTTACTTTGCTTTAATGATTTTAATTATGGTGAAAGAGAAGCCATTATTGTAGTGCAATATGTTGTGAATTGAATTGCATAACGATTGTCCTCTCTCAGTTCTTGGAGTGATTACTTTGTTTTAATGATTTCAATTAAAGGAAGAGAGAAGCCATTATTGTAGAGCAATATGGTGGGAATAGAATTGCATAACGATTGTCCTCTCTCAGTTCTTGGAGTGGTTACTTTGCTTTAATGATTTTAATTAAGGTTAGAGAGAAGCCATTATTGTAGTGCAATATGGTGTGAATAGAATTGCATAACGATTGTCCTCTCTCAGTTCTCGGAGTGGTTACTTTGCTTTACTGATTTTAATTATGGTGAAAGAGAAGCCATTATTGTAGTGCAATATGGTGTGAATTGAATTGCATAACAATTGTCCTCTGTCAGTTCTCGGAGTGGTTATTTTGCTTTAATCATTTTAATTATGGTGAAAGAGAAGCCATTATTGTAGTGCAATATGGTGTGAATTGAATTGCATAACGATTGTCCTCTCTCAGTTCTTGGTGTGATTACTTTGTTTTAATGATTTTAATTAAAGGAAGAGAGAAGCCATTATTTTAGAGCAATATGGTGGGAATAGAATTGCATAACGATTGTCCTCTCTCAGTTCTTGGAGTGGTTACTTTGCTTTAATGATTTTAATTATGGTGAAAGAGAAGCCATTATTGTAGTGCAATATGGTGTGAATTGAATTGCATAACGATTGTCCTCTCTCAGTTCTTGGTGTGATTACTTTGTTTTAATGATTTTAATTAAAGGAAGAGAGAAGCCATTATTGTAGTGCAATATGGTGTGAATTGAATTGCATAACGATTGTCCTCTCTCAGTTCTTGGTGTGATTACTTTGTTTTAATGATTTCAATTAAAGGAAGTGAGAAGCCATTATTGTAGTGCAATATGGTGTGAATTGAATTGCATAACGATTGTCCTCTCTCAGTTCTTGGTGTGATTACTTTGTTTTAATGATTTTAATTAAAGGAAGAGAGAAGCCATTATTTTAGAGCAATATGGTGGGAATAGAATTGCATAACGATTGTCCTCTCTCAGTTCTTGGAGTGGTTACTTTGCTTTAATGATTTTAATTAAGGTGAGATAGAAGCTATTATTGTAGTGCAATATGGTGTGAATAGAATTGCATAACGATTGTCCTCTCTCAGTTCTTGGAGTGATTACATTCCTTTAATGATTTTAATTAAAGGAAGAGAGAAGCCATTATTGTAGAGCAATATGGTGTGAATAGAATTGCATAACGATTGTCCTCTCTCAGTTCTTGGAGTGGTTACTTTGCTTTAATGATTTTAATTAAAAGGAAGAGAGAAGCCATTATTGTAGAGCAATATGGTGTGAATAGAATTGCATAACGATTGTCCTCTCTCATTTCTTGGAGTGATTAGTTGTTTTAATGATTTTAATTAAAGGAAGAGAGAAGCCATTATTGTAGAGCAATATGGTGTGAATAGAATTGCATAACGATTGTCCTCTCAGTTCTTGGAGTGGTTACTTTCCTTTAATGATTTTAATTAAAGGAAGAGAGAAGCCATTATTGTAGAGCAATATGGTGTGAATAGAATTGCATAACGATTGTCCTCTCTCAGTTTTTAGAGTGGTTACTTTGCTTTAATGATTTTAATTAAAGGAAGAGAGAAGCCATTATTGTAGAGCAATATGGTGTGAATAGAATTGCATAACGATTGTCCTCTCTCAGTTCTTGGAGTGGTTACTTTATTTTAATGATTTTAATTAAGGTGAGAGAGAAGCCATTATTTTAGAGCAATATGGTGTGAATAGAATTGCATAACGATTGTCCTCTCTCAGTTCTTGGTGTGATTACTTTGTTTTAATGATTTTAATTAAAGGAAGAGAGAAGCAATTTTTGTAGAGCAATATGGTGTGAATAGAATTGCATACCGATTGTCCTCTCTCAGTTCTTCGTGTGATTACTTTGTTTTAATGATTTAATTAAAGGAAGAGTGAAGCCATTATTGTAGAGCAATATGGTGTGAATTGAATTGCATAACGATTGTCCTCTCTCAGTTCTTGGAGTGGTTACTTTGCTTTAATGATTTTAATTAAAGAGACAGAAGCCATTATTGTAAACCAATATGGTGTGAATAGAATTGCATAACGATTGTCCTCTCTCAGTTCTTGGAGTGATTACTTTGTTTTAAAGATTTCAATTAAAGGAAGAGAGAAGCCATTATTGTAGAGCAATATGGTGGGAATAGAATTGCATAACGATTGTCCTCTCTCAGTTCTTGGAGTGGTTACTTTGCTTTAATGATTTTAATTAAGGTGAGAGACAAGCCATTATTGTAGATCAATATGGTGTGAATAAAATTGCATAACGATTATCCTCTCTCAGTTCTTGGAGTGGTTACTTTGTTTTAATGATTTTAATTATGGTGAAAGAGAAGCCATTACTGTAGGTGCAATATGGTGTGAATTGAATTGCATAACGATTGTCCTCTCTCAGTTCTTGGAGTGGTTACTTTGCTTTAATGATTTTAATTATGGTGAAAGAGAAGCCATTATTGTAGTGCAATATGGTGTGAATTGAATTGCATAACGATTGTCCTCTCTCAGTTCTTGGTGTGATTACTTTGTTTTAATGATTTCAATTAAAGGAAGTGAGAAGCCATTATTGTAGTGCAATATGGTGTTAATTGAATTGCATAACGATTGTCCTCTCTCAGTTCTTGGTGTGATTACTTTGTTTTAATGATTTTAATTAAAGGAAGAGAGAAGCCATTATTTTAGAGCAATATGGTGGGAATAGAATTGCATAACGATTGTCCTCTCTCAGTTCTTGGAGTGGTTACTTTGCTTTAATGATTTTAATTATGGTGAAAGAGAAGCCATTATTGTAGTGCAATATGGTGTGAATTGAATTGCATAACGATTGTCCTCTCTCAGTTCTTGGTGTGATTACTTTGTTTTAATGATTTTAATTAAAGGAAGAGAGAAGCCATTATTTTAGAGCAATATGGTGGGAATAGAATTGCATAACGATTGTCCTCTCTCAGTTCTTGGAGTAGTTACTTTGCTTTAATGATTTTAATTATGGTGAAAGAGAAGCCATTATTGTAGTGCAATATTGTGTGAATTGAATTGCATAACGATTGTCCTCTCTCAGTTCTTGGTGTGATTACTTTGTTTTAATGATTTTAATTAAAGGAAGTGAGAAGCCATTATTGTAGTGCAATATGGTGTGAATTGAATTGCATAACGATTGTCCTCTCTCAGTTCTTGGTGTGATTACTTTGTTTTAATGATTTTAATTAAAGGAAGAGAGAAGCCATTATTTTAGAGCAATATGGTGTGAATTGAATTGCATAACGATTGTCCTCTCTCAGTTCTTGGAGTGGTTACTTTGCTTTAATGATTTTAATTAAAGAGACAGAAGCCATTATTGTAGAGCAATATGGTGTGAATAGAATTGCCTAACGATTGTCCTCTCTCAGTTCTTGGAGTGATTACTTTGTTTTAATGATTTTAATTAAAGGAAGAGAGAAGCCATTATTGTAGAGCAATATGGTGGGAATAGAATTGCATAACGATTGTCCTCTCTCAGTTCTTGGAGTGGTTACTTTGCTTTAATGATTTTAATTAAGGTGAGAGACAAGCCATTATTGTAGATCAATATGGTGTGAATTGAATTGCATAACGATTGTCCTCTCTCAGTTCTTGGTGTGATTACTTTGTTTTAATGATTTTAATTAAAGGAAGTGAGAAGCCATTATTGTAGTGCAATATGGTGTTAATTGAATTGCATAACGATTGTCCTCTCTCAGTTCTTGGAGTGGTTACTTTGCTTTAATGATTTTAATTAAGGTGACAGAGAAGCCATTATTGTAGTGCAATATGGTGTGAATAGAATTGCATAACAATTGTCCTCTCTCAGTTCTTGGAGTGGTTACTTTGCTTTAATGATTTTAATTAAGGTGACAGAGAAGCCATTATTGTAGTGCAATATGGTGTGAATAGAATTGCATAACAATTGTCCTCTCTCAGGTCTTGGAGTGGTTACTTTGCTTTAATGATTTTAATTATGGTGAAAGAGAAGCCATTATTGTAGTGCAATATGGTGTGAATTGAATTGCATAACGATTGTCCTCTCTCAGTTCTTGGAGTGGTTACTTTGCTTTAATGATTTTAATTAAGGTGACAGAGAAGCCATTATTGTAGTGCAATATGGTGTGAATAGAATTGCATAACAATTGTCCTCTCTCAGTTCTTGGAGTGGTTACTTTGCTTTAATGATTTTAATTAAGGTGACAGAGAAGCCATTATTGTAGTGCAATATGGTGTGAATAGAATTGCATAACAATTGTCCTCTCTCAGTTCTCGGAGTGGTTACTTTGCTTTAATCATTTTAATTAAGGTGAAAGAGAAGCCATTATTGTAGTGCAATATGGTGTGAATTGAATTGCATAACGATTGTCCTCTCTCAGTTCTTTGTGTGATTACTTTGTTTTAATGATTTTAATTAAAGGAAGTGAGAAGCCATTATTGTAGTGCAATATGGTGTTAATTGAATTGCATAACGATTGTCCTCTCTCAGTTCTTGGAGTGGTTACTTTGCTTTAATGATTTTAATTATGGTGAAAGAGAAGCCATTATTGTAGTGCAATATGGTGTGAATTGAATTGCATAACGATTGTCCTCTCTCAGTTCTTGGAGTGGTTACTTTCCTTTAATGATTTTAATTAAAGAGACAGAAGCCTTTATTGTAGAGCAATATGATGTGAATAGAATTGCATAACGATTGTCCTCTCTCAGTTCTTGGTGTGATTACTTTGTTTTAATGATTTTAATTAAAGGAAGAGAGAAGCCATTATTGTAGTGCAATATGGTGTGAATTGAATTGCATAACGATTGTCCTCTCTCAGTTCTTGGTGTGATTACTTTTTTTTAATGATTTTAATTAAAGGAAGAGAGAAGCCATTATTGTAGAGCAATATGGTGTGAATTGAATTGCATAACGATTGTCCTCTCTCAGTTCTTGGAGTGGTTACTTTGCTTTAATGATTTTAATTAAAGAGACAGAAGCCATTATTGTAAACCAATATGGTGTGAATAGAATTGCATAACGATTGTCCTCTCTCAGTTCTTGGAGTGGTTACTTTGCTTTAATGATTTTAATTAAGGTGAGAGACAAGCCATTATTGTAGATCAATATGGTGTGAATAAAATTGCATAACGATTATCCTCTCTCAGTTCTTGGAGTGGTTACTTTGTTTTAATGATTTTAATTATGGTGAAAGAGAAGCCATTACTGTAGGTGCAATATGGTGTGAATTGAATTGCATAACGATTGTCCTCTCTCAGTTCTTGGAGTGGTTACTTTGCTTTAATGATTTTAATTAAGGTGAGAGAGAAGCCATTATTGTAGTGCAATATGGTGTGAATAGAATTGCATAACGATTGTCCTCTCTCAGTTCTTGGAGTGGTTACTTTGCTTTAATGATTTTAATTATGGTGAAAGAGAAGCCATTATTGTAGGTGCAATATGGTGTGAATTGAATTGCATAACGATTGTCCTCTCTCAGTTCTTGGAGTGGTTACTTTGCTTTAATGATTTTAATTAAGGTGAGATAGAAGCTATTATTGTAGTGCAATATGGTGTGAATAGAATTGCATAACGATTGTCCTCTCTCAGTTCTTGGAGTGATTACATTCCTTTAATGATTTTAATTAAAGGAAGAGAGAAGCCATTATATTTAGAGCAATATGTTGTGAATAGAATTGCATAACGATTGTCCTCTCTCAGTTCTTGGAGTGGTTACTTTGCTTTAATGATTTTAATTAAAAGGAAGAGAGAAGCCATTATTGTAGAGCAATATGGTGTGAATAGAATTGCATAACGATTGTCCTCTCTCATTTCTTGGAGTGATTACTTGTTTTAATGATTTTAATTAAAGGAAGAGAGAAGCCATTATTGTAGAGCAATATGGTGTGAATAGAATTGCATAACGATTGTCCTCTCAGTTCTTGGAGTGGTTACTTTCCTTTAATGATTTTAATTAAATGAAGAGAGAAGCCATTATTGTAGAGCAATATGGTGTGAATAGAATTGCATAACGATTGTCCTCTCTCAGTTTTTAGAGTGGTTACTTTGCTTTAATGATTTTAATTAAAGGAAGAGAGAAGCCATTATTGTAGAGCAATATGGTGTGAATAGAATTGCATAACGATTGTCCTCTCTCAGTTCTTGGAGTGGTTACTTTATTTTAATGATTTTAATTAAGGTGAGAGAGAAGCCATTATTTTAGAGCAATATGGTGTGAATAGAATTGCATAACGATTGTCCTCTCTCAGTTCTTGGAGTGGTTACTTTGCTTTAATGATTTTAATTATGGTGAAAGAGAAGCCATTATTGTAGTGCAATATGGTGTGAATTGAATTGCATAACGATTGTCCTCTCTCAGTTCTTGGAGTGGTTACTTTGCTTTAATGATTTTAATTAAGGTGAGAGAGAAACCATTATTGCAGTGCAATATGGTGTGAATAGAATTGCATAACGATTGTCCTCTCTCAGTTCTTGGAGTGATTACATTCCTTTAATTATTTTAATTAAAGGAAGAGACAAGCCATTATTGTAGAGCAATATGGTGTGAATAGAATTGCATAACGATTGTCCTCTCTCAGTTCTTCGAGTGGTTACTTTGCTTTAATGATTTTAGTTAAAGAAAGAGAGAAGCCATTATTGTAGAGCAATATGGTGTGAATAGAATTGCATAACGATTATCCTCTCTCAGTTCTTGGTGTGGTTACTTTGCTTTAATGATTTTGATTAAAGGAAGAGAAAAGCCATTATTGTAGAGCAATATGGTTTAAATAGAATTGCATAACGATTGTCCTCTCTCAGTTCTTGGAGTGGTTACTTTGCTTTAATGATTTTAATTAAGGTGAGATAGAAGCTATTATTGTAGTGCAATATGGTGTGAATAGAATTGCATAACGATAGTCCTCTCTCAGTTCTTGGAGTGATTACATTCCTTTAATGATTTTAATTAAGGGAAGAGAGAAGCCATTATTGTAGAGCTATATGGTGTGAATAGAATTGCATAACGATTGTCATCTCTCAGTTCTTGGAGTGGTTACTTTGCTTTAATGATTTTAATTAAAAGGAAGAGAGAAGCCATTATTGTAGAGCAATATGGTGTGAATAGAATTGCATAACGATTGTCCTCTCTCAGTTCTTGGAGTGATTACTTTGTTTTAATGATTTTAATTAAAGGAAGAGAGAAGCCATTATTGTAGAGCAATATGGTGTGAATAGAATTGCATAACGATTGTCCTCTCTCAGTTTTTAGAGTGGTTACTTTGCTTTAATGATTTTAATTAAAGGAAGAGAGAAGCCATTATTGTAGAGCAATATGGTGTGAATAGAATTGCATAACGATTGTCCTCTCTCAGTTCTTGGAGTGGTTACTTTATTTTAATGATTTTAATTAAGGAGAGAGAGAAGCCATTATTTTAGAGCAATATGGTGTGAATAGAATTGCATAACGATTGTCCTCTCTCAGTTCTTGGTGTGATTACTTTGTTTTAATGATTTTAATTAAAGGAAGAGAGGAGCCATTATTGTAGAGCAATATGGTGGGAATAGAATTGCATAACGATTGTCCTCTCTCAGTTCTTCGAGTGGTTACTTTGCTTTAATGATTTTAGTTAAAGAAAGAGAGAAGCCATTATTGTAGAGCAATATGGTGTGAATAGAATTGCATAACGATTATCCTCTCTCAGTTCTTGCTGTGGTTACTTTGCTTTAATGATTTTGATTAAAGGAAGAGAAAAGCCATTATTGTAGAGCAATATGGTTTAAATAGAATTGCATAACGATTGTCCTCTCTCAGTTCTTGGAGTGGTTACTTTGCTTTAATGATTTTAATTAAGGTGAGATAGAAGCTATTATTGTAGTGCAATATGGTGTGAATAGAATTGCATAACGATTGTCCTCTCTCAGTTCTTGGAGTGATTACATTCCTTTAATGATTTTAATTAAAGGAAGAGAGAAGCCATTATTGTAGAGCTATATGGTGTGAATAGAATTGCATAACGATTGTCATCTCTCAGTTCTTGGAGTGGTTACTTTGCTTTAATGATTTTAATTAAAAGGAAGAGAGAAGCCATTATTGTAGAGCAATATGGTGTGAATAGAATTGCATAACGATTGTCCTCTCTCAGTTCTTGGAGTGATTACTTTGTTTTAATGATTTTAATTAAAGGAAGAGCGAAGCCATTATTGTAGAGCAATATGGTGTGAATAGAATTGCATAACGATTGTCCTCTCTCAGTTTTTAGAGTGGTTACTTTGCTTTAATGATTTTAATTAAAGGAAGAGAGAAGCCATTATTGTAGAGCAATATGGTGTGAATAGAATTGCATAACGATTGTCCTCTCTCAGTTCTTGGAGTGGTTACTTTATTTTAATGATTTTAATTAAGGTGAGAGAGAAGCCATTATTTTAGAGCAATATGGTGTGAATAGAATTGCATAACGATTGTCCTCTCTCAGTTCTTGGTGTGATTACTTTGTTTTAATGATTTTAATTAAAGGAAGAGAGAAGCCATTATTGTAGAGCAATATGGTGGGAATAGAATTGCATAACGATTGTCCTCTCTCAGTTCTTGGAGTGGTTACTTTCCTTTAATGATTTTAATTAAAGGAAGAGAGAAGCCATTATTGTAGAGCAATATGGTGTGAATAGAATTGCATAACGATTGTCCTCTCTCAGTTCTTGGAGTGGTTACTTTGCTTTAATGATTTTAATTATGGTGAAAGAGAAGCCATTATTGTAGTGCAATATGGTGTGAATTGAATTGCATAACGATTGTCCTCTCTCAGTTCTTGGAGTGGTTACTTTGCTTTAATGATTTTAATTAAGATGAGAGAGAAACCATTATTGTAGTGCAATATGGTGTGAATAGAATTGCATAACGATTGTCCTCTCTCAGTTCTTGGAGTGATTACATTCCTTTAATTATTTTAATTAAAGGAAGAGACAAGCCATTATTGTAGAGCAATATGGTGTGAATAGAATTGCATAACGATTGTCCTCTCTCAGTTCTTCGAGTGGTTACTTTGCTTTAATGATTTTAGTTAAAGAAAAAGAGAAGCCATTATTGTAGAGCAATATGGTGTGAATAGAATTGCATAACGATTATCCTCTCTCAGTTCTTGGTGTGGTTATTTTGCTTTAATGATTTTGATTAAAGGAAGAGAGAAGCCATTATTGTAGAGCAACATGGTTTAAATAGAATTGCATAACGATTGTCCTCTCTCAGTTCTTGGAGTGGTTACTTTGCTTTAATGATTTTAATTAAAGGAAGAGAGAAGCCATTATTGTAGTGCAATATGGTGTGAATAGAATTGCATAACGATTGTCCTCTCACAGTTCTAGGAGTGGTTACTTTCCTTTAATGGTTTTAATTATAGGAAAAGAAGCCATTATTGTAGAGCAATATGGTGGGAATAGAATTGCATAACGATTGTCCTCTCTCAGTTCTTGGAGTGGTTACTTTGCTTTAATGATTTTAATTAATGAAAGAGAGAAGCCATTATTGTAGAGCAATATGGTCTGAATAGAATTGCATAACAATTGTCCTCTCTCAGTTCTTGGAGTGGTTACTTTGCTTTAATGATTTTAATTAAAGGAAGAGAGAAGCCATTATTGTAGAGCAATATGGTGTGAATAGAATTGCATAACGATTGTCCTCTCTCAGTTTTTAGAGTGGTTACTTTGCTTTAATGATTTTAATTAAAGGAAGAGAGAAGCCATTATTGTAGAGCAATATGGTGGGAATAGAATTACATAACGATTGTCCTCTCTCAGTTCTTGGAGTGGTTACTTTGCTTTAATGATTTTAATTAAAGAGAGAGAGAAGCCATTATTGTAGAGCAATATGGTGTGAATTGAATTGCCTAACGTTTGTTCTCTCAGTTCTGGGAGGTGTTACTTTCCTTTAATGATTTTAATTAAGGTGAGAGAGAAGCCATTATTGTAGAGCAATATGGTGGGAATAGAATTGCATAACGATTGTCCTCTCTCAGTTCTTGGAGTGGTGACTTTCCTTTAATGATTTTAATTAATGAAAGAGAGAAGCCATTATTGTAGAGCAATATGGTGTGATTAGAATTGCATAACGATTGTCCTCTCTCAGTTCTTGGAGGGGTTACTTTCCTTTAATGATTTTAATTAAAGAAAGAGAGAAGCCATTTTGTAGAGCAATATGGTGGGAATAGAATTGCATAACGATTGTCCTCTCTCAGTTCTTGGAGTGGTTACTTTCCTTTAATGATTTTAATTAAAGGAAGAGAGAAGCCATTATTGTAGAGCAATATGGTGTGAGTAGAATTGCATAACGATTGTCCTCTCTCAGTTCTTGGAGTGGTTACTTTGCTTTAATGATTTTAATTATGGTGAAAGAGAAGCCATTATTGTAGTGCAATATGGTGTGAATAGAATTGCATAACGATTGTCCTCTCACAGTTCTCGGAGTGGTTACTTTGCTTTAATGATTTTAATTAAAGATAGAGAGAAGCCATTATTGTAGAGCAATATGGTGGGAATTGAATTGCCTAACGTTTGTTCTCTCAGTTCTGGGAGGTGTTACTTTGTTTTAATGATTTTAATTAAAGAAAGAGAGAAGCCCTTATTGTAGAGCAGTATGGTTTGAATAGAATTGCATAACGATTGTTCTCTCTCAGTTCTTGGAGTGGTTACTTTCCTTTAATGATTTTAATTATAGGAAAAGAAGCCATTATTGTAGAGCAATATGGTGGGAATAGAATTGCATAACGATTGTCCTCTCTCAGTTCTTGTAGTGGTTACTTTCCTTTAATGATTTTAATTAAAGAAAGAGAGAAGCCATTTTGTAGAGCAATATGGTGGGAATAGAATTGCATAACGATTGCCCTCTCTCAGTTCTTTGAGTTGTTACTTTGCTTTAATAATTTTAATTATATTTCGGGAGAAGCCATTATTTTAGAATAAATTTTTGTAAAAGGTTCAACTCCATCAAACACCCATCGATATGGGGAACGCTTTTGCATAATCAAGTTTTTGCGAATTTAAATAACTTGATAACGAAACTTTGTAATACTTTCATCTTGGG